>RQOL01000756.1:0-82189 GCA_013076295.1 Sanderia malayensis | reverse complement strand
CGACAAGAAGGAACGGACAAATCAGGACATTTCCGACATCATTTACGATATTTACCGCGAGGGTTTGAAAACGGATCCGCACGACAACTGCAAGACGCACACGTCGACGAATCGCGGCATCAAACGGAAAAAACAATCTAATGCAGACGTATGCTCAAGAAAAAAAACACACTGAACTCCCTGTATTGCAAACGTCGCGTGCTCGAAGATGGCATTAGTACTGTTCCTTTGGATATTTAATAACGCTTAACAGTTGAAAAATTAAAATTGTTTCTCATGTGTATATATGTGTGTATGTAAAGTTGACGGTTTGAAAAAAAAAGAAGTCACTCGAAACGTTGTCTATTTATTTTGATGTGTCAACAGCAAACAACAACAGCAGCAATGCCGCCGGTTTTGCGAACAATTGAAAGTAAGTTGTGTTGTTTTTATATTTTCGCGTCTGCGCGCGCGACCTATTAGGACATCAACATCGTCATGTTTACGGCGAACAGGAAAAGCGGACGCAAAGCGAAACGAACAGATGCCTACGAGCAGGACACGAAGTTGTTAAAGTTTATATTTCCAACTTCGTATCAAGAGGAAACGTTTTGTTTTCTCTATGATTTTTTCATGCAAGTCCGAACGATTTGTCCCGAGCGAAGAAGAAGAAATACAAATCAAATTATTGAATCAATTTCCGCTGCTGCGTTTAGAGCACGAAAGCATCGCCACGGCTCAGTTGATTCTATCGGAATGTACAATGGATTTGACGACCATTGTACTCGAGGTGAAATTGAGCGTCCTGTTCGAAAAATACTACGTGTATTCGTCAGATGCTAGTGTGGTGTGGTGGTGTGTGTGGTGGTGGTGATCATGCTACTATTGGCAATATAAAAATGATCATTCCCGACGAATATTTACTATTGAACTTGTCAAATTTGTGGAAACGCTATGTGTTTATACGAAAATTCGATGACAACAGTAGTGTACAGCAGATAATGCAAAAAGCAAAAGCGTCATTGAACGAAGTGGCGTGCATAATTGAATTTATCGATACGCAATTGCATAAAAAACTGAGCACGTCACTGTTTACGGATTTGCATGCGTTTAAAATCGAAGAAATATTAAAGGGTACGGGTTTGGGCGCATGAAAAAGCGTATGAAAATGGAGATTGGACACCACGTGGCAACCAGTTACGTTTCACCTTTCAAAACGCTCTATAACACGTACATTGAAACACCTTTGGATTATCTGCGACGCAAAATAGAATACGAGTGGGCAAGCGCCTCTTTGCAACGTCCCCTTCACAAGTGTAAACGAGGACGCAAAAAAAGGACGCAAAAAAAATAATTCTCGAAAACGAACTGTTGTTTTCATCGCAAAATAGCACCGTGCTCACGCCGCCGCCGCCGCCGCCGCCACCGTCAATAATTACAACCACAACAACACAACAACAACAGTAGATGATGATATTGACACTAGCAGCAGCACTGCAGTAGTTGAAAAAGCTTTTGAAAACATGGTGCACGATCTGTTGTCGTCAGTTGTTGCTGTTACAGAAAATGCGCTGTCTCCCACTGTCAACACATCACCACCACCACCGCCACCGCCACCACAAGAAATTACTGCAACGCATAGCGGTGCCATTGGTCAGGGAAATTATGCAAAAAAATTCCCCGCGACAAATAAAATCAAAACGAAAAAACGCAAGAAAGTAATTAGAAATACGAATAACTGTTTGTTTAGCAATTTTTAAATTTTTTACAGATTACGTGAGTTGGTTGTGCAAACACGATTGGGAGAACATTCCGAAAACTGAAGACGGCGTTTTGCGCTACGTTGACGAACATATCAGGCGCGAATTTATCTCTGTTCTTGCGAAAAAACACATCCCCGAGTACGCCAAAAACATTGGCACGTCGCGCGATTGCGTGCCGCGACAGCCGTTACTCTACAAGAAAACCCATCCGATGTGGTCGGCGCGAGGACGGCGCGCTCTGTCGAACAAAACGGTACGCGATCATGCTCTCTTCCCGACGACGACGCACCGCTCGATTCGCAACGTGCCGGGGACGATGACGGTTTTGTGTTCCACCAAATCGATCCCGAATTGATCTACAAAACGAAGCTGGAAGCGTTCCGACACAATTTGAGTTTGGAAATGCTAAAAGTAATAACTCGTTTCATCACCGACAGCAACAGCAGCACCAGCACCAGTAGTAGTAACAACGACGCGGAAGAAAAAGACAAAGCAGAATCATCGCGCGCCATCTCGAAAAGAACCAAAGCCAAACTCGAACTGTGGTCAGACATCAACAAAACAGTAAATAAAAATTTACAAAGAGAGCACAACAACGACAACGACGAAGGCGACGATCATTCCGAAATGACCACTATTACGACGACGACGACGACGACGACGACAGTGAGTACACTCTTTCATCATCGCCACCACCATCTTCACCGCTACCGGTTGCGAAAAAAAAAAGAATGAAAAACGTAAAATACCACCACCACCACCGTCGTCGTCGTTACCGACACCGCAAAAGAAGCCGAAAACGAAATTGACTGGTGACGTGGGCATGTTTGGCACCGTCTGCTCGACATGATCACTCCAGAACAGGAACAGTACTTGCACAATTACGCGGACAATATCGACAGGTATTACGAATCGATTGCGGACGAAACGTTGCAGGAACAGATCAAACACATGCCGGCAAGCGCGACCACCCAACAACTGATCAACTTCGTGTGCGACTCCATCTACTACGGCGGACCTCAAACGCAATACGATTTTCGCTTGAAAACGCCGTGCACGGTGATGGTGGGAGGGAAAAGTAAATCGGGTAAGACCGAATTGCTATTCGATCTTTTGCGTCAGTGGCGTTTCATCACCGACGACACGGCCGGATTCTACACGAAACGAATTTATTGGTTTTACGGTACCTATGATCAAAAACAGGAGAATTGCCTGAAGGAGATATACGACGGTTTTCGCGACGAATTGCAAGATGCCAACGACAGCAGTATCGCGCTGCACACAATTCCCGGACTCGAATCGCAACAAGCAGAAACGGCCAAAGAGGAAATGCGTGACGCGATCGTCATCCTGGACGATCTCATGGACGAGATGATGAAGAACGACAAGATGTCGCAGTTCTTCACTCGCGAAAGTCACCACAGAAATCTGTGCATGTTTTTCGTTTGGCAGGACATCTTTCCCAAACACAAGCACGGTTCGACGATATCGAAAAACACGGACTACAAGATCATCTTCGACAATCCGAGCTGTCGTGACAGCGTCCGGCGGATGCTCGGTAAAATGTATCCTAAGGCGAAACAGGCGGCGAAGTGGCGCAAAAAATTTTCGACGCCCTCGAATACAGCCCATCCAATTCGTACCCGTTCGTTTCGTTGAATTGTCGTCCGAACGAACCGTCGGAAACGCGCATAGTGAGCAATCTGATATCGCGAAACATGGACGACTTCGCTATCAATTTCCTGCCAACGGCGCTGCAACAGTAATAAAAGTATGAAGACAGAACAAATCGATTAATTGTAAATCCAGTTGAATAATATTTTATTTTTATGTTTTAACATATGAACGAGAAAAGATCGTGTTTTTCTGCATTTTGTTCTACAAACATTACATTGCAATTATGGTATTCGCGGCATTGGGAATGGCGGCAAAATTGGCAGCAAAGGTGATAGCGCCCATGTTAGTGGGTGTGGCGGCAAAAAAAATAGGTAACAAAATACGCGGAAGAGGACGACGTCCGTTTCGTGCACCGGGACGACGACGAACTGTCGGATATGGAAGACGGCGTCGACGGAGACACTATTAAAAAATTTTACCTGAAATGACCTTAATGCGCACACTTGAGAGCGAGTTGTACATATTATTTCTCATTTATACGTTGCATAGTATCCTGTAATATTTAGCATCAATCTACATCGATGACGACATGGGTCTGATTAAAGTGCCGACGAAAAAGAGTCGTCTCTTGGCCTTCTTTCGCAAACAAGAACGAAAATGGAACAGTCAAAAACGCCAGCGAACACACGACGACGACAACGACGACTAGAGGGAAAGGACGTCGAGCCGTCAGTTTGAGCCGCCGACACCAGACGTTGTTCGTGAATTGGAACGACGTGAACGCGATCGACAACTCGTCACCGAACTCGGCGTGAACGGTGTCGATTTGAACAACCCCAATCTCGCTCGGTACGTGGCGCCATTGGTGCCGGCCGATCTCTTGGAATCGCTGTACCGATCGACGAGAGTACGTCGACGTCAAGCTCTGATCACGTACTTCCGAGAACACTTCAACAATCACGTACCGTCGCACATTCGCCGCATTCTCGGACCGGTGCCGGTGCCTCCACCTCCTGCCGCAGTTGCTGCTGTTGCACGACGACGAGAGGCTCGCGAACGTCGACGACGACAGGCATCGCCAGGCTATCAACCACCGTCCGACGCGGAAGTCGACGTGCCGGCTCGTTCTCCGCGACCGCATCGAAACAGTGCGGCGGTTGCGCCGAACTACGGCGTGGATTTTCCAGATCGTTACGATTCCGACGAGATAGCCGAAGCGGCCCGAGCTAATCCAAATTTTCAGCTTGCTGCTGCCGCTCTCCCACAAGCGCAGCAGGAAAGCAGCAGCAGCAGCAGCAGCAACAGCAGTATCAGCAGTGGTGTAGGTAGTATCGGATCGCTGTCGGACGATGCGGTTCGCCTGTCGCCAGCCCTGTACAACCATCTACTGGATGATGATGGAGCAGCCGCATATCTTCCTGATGCTGCTGCTGCTGCTGCTGCCCGACCTCCTGTTGCGATTTCACCAATCGTTCCACGAGTCGCGTCAACATCACCACCAGCAGCAGCAGCACTTACCGAAGAAGAACAACGCGTAACATGGAAAACGTGCTCACCGCACTGGACGTGGCAGCGCAGGCCGCAACGTCGGCGCTCGTACTCGAGCAACAACGTCAACGGACAATGGCGGTAACACGCCCGTGTAGTATCCTATTGGACGACGTGGCAACAACACTACCTGGCATCATCAACAACAACAACAACAGCAGCAGCAGCAGCAGCGTACACGAACAAGACTCTAGCCGACCGAGGAGCATCACCCCCCCTCCTCCCATCTCTCCGCTACGAACATCGACACCGATGATACCAAACGACGGCGACGATGAACAAGAAGAAGAAGAAGAAGAACCATCGGCACGTCCAAAGCCATCACCACCTCGTGAACCACCACCAGCAACACCACCACCACCTCATCAATCATCAATTGTCGACTCGATCGTCGAACGAATCAATCGTTTTTCTCCTTCGCTTTTTCAAACAAGATCATCGCCACCAACAGCGTCAAATATAACAACTAGACTTCCGTCACTACTCCCAATTTCTCCACGTCGTGCAGCAACGGCAGCAGCGGCACCAGGAGCACCAGGAGCACCATCATCATCATCATCATCATCATCATCATCATCATCATCATCATCATCATCGTCATCACGTCGTCGTCGGTATCATCGTCGTCATCGCCGTCGGCGTCAAGATGATGGCAACAATAACAACGTGCCTCTAATGGCAACACAACTGCAGCGAGAACGCCTTCGTTTTGAACGTCGTCAAAATCTTTTCAGCACACTCGAACGATTTTGTGCTAGACGAAAAACCGAACGATCATTTTCGGACACCATACGAAACCTTCACCGAGTTCTAAACCGAGTCGGAATCGATTCGATATTATAATGATAATCATACTTTACCTGTACATATACATTACGATTACGTCATTTTTTTTTGCTGCTAATTTTTTTTTTGCTGCTTTATCGTATGGAATTTATTATCGCTAATTTTTTTGCTGCTAAATTTCTATGTCACTAATATTTTTGCTGCTATATTTCTATGCGCTTAATTTTGTTTGCTGCTAAACTTTTTGTTCCTATTATTTCATGAGGAATGTCATTGTGGTCATTTTGCTATAAATTCGAGCGCAAGTCAGACTCCGCACCACTTGCCTGTGGTGTCGAGTCTGACAACAACATGGATAAAGCTCCTGTCAACGATGCAGCCGTGTACTATTTCAAAGACTATTACTCAATCAACGCATTGGTACGTAATAACATATAAGCAAATAATAATAATAACTATGTACTTTCTAACTTATCATTATTATTATTATTATTTGCCATTGCACGTGTTTTTTTTCTTCATCTATAGCTGCGTCAAAGTAATACTGCACGGCACTTTTTAACGAATTATTTTCCACTTAATGCCTCTACGACAGAGTTTGATCCAAAGAAAAACTGGCCGATAAACACACAATTCGTATTGCCTGCCAACATTGTTCGAGACGGTCCAGAGGCATGGTCGGATTTTCATCTGACTGAGGAAGCCGGCACAGCCTTTCCACTGCTGAACAATCGAGGCCTGTCTCCTCAAGCTCTATCCACGGAAGCGAGCAAGAACCTCGGGCATGCAACGAAAAACAAGATTCTCACGTGCAAGAAACTGACAGAAGACGGCTGGACGTTACAGCCGGCAACTACAGTCGACCTAAAGACCCACCTGTTTCGCTTACGAAAAACGTTTCAAGATGATGACGACGATCTCGCCCTTTTGGATAACAGCAGTAATCATACCGAGACGGACGATAGCGACGAAGAAGATATTCTCACCACCACATCCCGCCCGACAACATGGAACAAGACGACAAAGACCGACCAGAACAACAAACGTACGCCTGCCACCAAGGCGGTCGATTGTGACGAATCGAGCCTTTCATTCAATCCAAATTGCGCACTGCAAGTTTCAGCCATTCGTGCACGGACCCGACAGGTACGAGGTACAAATAATGCCCAATGTTTTTTCAAAACAGTCGATCAAATAGTCGACTTCTTTGGCGAAATGTACACAGGACTTGATTTTCTTTTGCCCCCCTTTGTGTGTATATTCAAAAATGTTAGCTGGATCACTGTTGTGCCGTCGTCAAGCACAACCGATTTTTTGCTTGTCATACACCTTGTCGGTTTACTTTGCAAAACAACTTCCCTCGCTCAACTCAAACCATTTATCAAATACTATAAAACCCTTACCAAATATACGGATCTCATAATGCCTACTGGCATTTGTAATATGTGCTCAAGAATGTTTACTCCTTCGGACGGGTCCATGCACGATAGTTACTGTACTTGTTGCAGTCAAGCATTATTCTGTTCGCCATCTGGATTGGACAGACAAAAACTCTATTTCCGTGCAAATGAAGAAAATTCCGCGTTTGAATTTTCAAACACCAACACCAACACCAACAGCAAGAGCAGCAGCAGCACCAGCGCCAACACCGCCACCGCCAACAGTTTTACATTCATAAACAACAACAACAATGGAACAGAAACAACAACAATAACACGACCATCAACTCCTCTTGCAACCCCACCGCCGATAATACTACAGTCAGTGCCATCACCTTCACCTATACGTGGACAATGGATTAATACAGGCATCAAGCGCACGCAACCATTACCAGCTTCAGAAGGACCACCTGCCAAAACAAACATAACTCCGTCGAGTTACTGTCGAACGCGCGGCAGTCAATTGGCAGTTTTACTCACAAAAACAGACTAAACACACTTTTGTTGTATTCACATTGCCTATTTTTTTTTTGCTGTTTGATTTTTGTTTAAAATTGCTGGCTGACTGGTATATACATCTACTTATTGCATGTGTTTTTTTGTTTCTTTCTGCCGCGCCCGCGCAAACAATGTCACTAACACTGTTGCTGTTGTACTTGTTCCGTCCTCTAGTCTACCTGAATGCAATAGTGATCCTGCTATTGATCTTGGCAATGTTGCACATCACCTGCCGACATACACGAACGACCTTAACAATAACGAGAAGCGAACCAAAACGGACACAGGTTGAATACAGCATTTCGCACAGTTTACGATTTCACTATTCGTGATCGTCATAGAGAATAGTAGGTAACAGTTTCTTGTTGTTGTTATTTTACATTACATTATATTACATTGCAAAGTTCTCTGCACATATATATCTATATATCTTTGTCACACTCTCTCGTTACCGCGCGCACTACAAAAACTATGTCGTCTTTCGGCGTTCACGCGAATCATCACGATCTGTTCAAGCACAACTACATAAAGACCATGTGGACGTTCGGCTCGTCGTCGGCACGTCAAAAAGCCGATCCCTACTCGCCGAAACCGCACAATCTCAACGAGATTCTCCACGGACACGGTCGACTCGTGCGATTCAAACCGAAACGTATTATTAACAGTATTCGGCATCGACGACGACGACGACGACGACAACATCGTGTCTCGGACTATCAGAAACTTCTCGAGACGAATCACATTCGCGACACAGCCGCACTGCCGCCGTACATGAAGGCGAGCATTTACGCGACCACCTTACAACACCACAAACAACAACTGCAACACCGACAGAAGAACTGGTGCCGGCCGTCGGTTTCCACGCGAACCTGCCCGGAGTGACGACGAAAAGCAACGTCTACCAAAATTACACCAATGCCAAACAAATGGCCAAAATCAATCCGTTCGCCGTGGCTCGTCTCCGCAAGCCGATCTACTACGACTCGACGTACCATCTGCAAAACATTCTCGCCTAACAGTTTGTCGTTTTTCGTTTCTTCTAAATGCTCTTTTCGGCTTCGACACGTCAATCGTCAAAGCATACAGACACGAATCCGCGTGTAGAACATGCCACTGCCGTCATCACAGCGACGTCTTCGACGACTGCGCCGAGCGCAAGCTCGTCGCTACAAACGCATCGGTTTCTACGGTGAAAATCAAGTGAACGTGTACCCCACAGGACCCGGCTACAATTGGCCCTTTCATCCGGCTCAATTGCGAAGTCAATTGGCCAACTTCAGACGTTTACCCATGCAGGCGCCGATCATTCGATTGCGAAACGGATTCACCTACGTGCCATATCCGAACTCATTTCAGCGCTGATAAAAAACACTTTATTTGTTAACTATATATATCCGTGTGTGTACGTACGTATGTCAAATCGATAAGTTGTTATTTTGTTTTTTGTTAAACAAACAAGTCGTTGTCCTTTTTGCGTTTATACTCTCACATGGCCACCGCCGCGGGGAAAAAAAAAACACACAGAAGATCGAAATCGGACGGTGAATACGATCCCGATGATGAGCGTGATGGTACAAAACCGGCGCAAAAGAAACGTCAGCAGCAGCAACGCCCATCAACTCGGTCCCTACTTGGGCCAGTCGAGCTTTGCTCCAATGACTCCACCTGCCACTCCGCAAACGCCGGCAGCAGCAGCGCCGTCAACACCAGCAGCAGCAGCCAGCAGCAACACCGGCCAGTCAGAGCAATTTGACACCGCATCACGCGGGCACGTACGGCGAAATGGTACTGGTGCCGCGCAGTTTTTACGCCACGGCCATCCAGACGTTCCAAAAACACCTGCCCTCGTTACAACAGCACTACATCCAAAAAAAGGTGACGGCAGCTCGCAAGAACGCCAACAACCCCAACGAGTACAATCGACACATGATCGACGCGCACAAATACCTGCAAGCGCACATCATGAACAGCGACGTCGACGCGCACATACAACAGAGTCTCACCTCGCCTCTGCTGGAACAGATCCGCAAAAAACTCCACCATCTGGCGCGCAACAAACGACTCCTTTCCACACACGCCGGCATGACCTTGTACAGAAACCTCAAGGGTCGCGAAAACCACCAACTCGACGTGCTACGGCATGCCGAAAACAACAAGTACAACAACCTGGTCAACAATCCCCTCAACATCGTACAGCCGTCACCGCAATCCCTGCACGACAGTCCGTTTCATGCGGAAATGTTGCGTACGTTTCTCGGTCGACATCCGCACATTCTTCGACACGACAGCACACGCGGTACGTTGCACGTACTGCACAAAACCGTTTCGCGTCATCCACACGCCGCCGCGCGTCTGCTGCATTTTTTCACCCACGATCGCAACGTCACCAGCCCGCCCGAGGGAACGCACGAATTGCTCCTCGCTCTGCACCGCTACGGTTTCAACCTGAACCATCTCGGCAACAAATTTTTGCGCGACAATGCACGCAAACTTCTTGACGATGCCACCGCACGAGAACGCGGCGCAAGAGCAACATCATCATCTTCATCATCATCATCTTCTTCTATTCCTGCTCGCGTGAGTCGACGACCAGCCTCGCAGACCACCCCTCGTACAGCGTCGTCATCTACTACTACTAGCAGCAGCAGCAGCAGCAGCAGCAGCAGCAGCAGTAGCGGTGCCACACCTCGTCGTACACCATCTATGCCCGCTGGTGTGCGACGACGCTATGACCTACCCTATGGCCTACCGCTATGGCCTACTGTCAATGCGAGACGACGACCTCCTCCCGCTCTACCGCCTACCCCACCCGCAACCGCTTCCACGCCTCCTGTAAGAACACAACGACCACCGTCACCATCACCCCAAATGCAAACCCGTCAACAGCGAAAGCAAGCCAAACAGACCCCGAAAACTCACAAAATTCACCAACAAAAAGGAACTGCTCGAGTCCTTTTAGAACACCGGCAAAAAAAAGAAAAGAAAAAATAACTTCATAAAACCACACACGTACATCATAGCACCGATGCTACTCCGCACACACGCATGTTTACAGTGAACGGTGGAGTGCCCGTCACCAACGACGGCAAAATGAACTATAACGACGATATCGGTTTCGATGACAACATCGATGTCGACACCGATCGTTATCAAGACGACAACGATGGCGCCGCCTTTTTCGATCCTGCGACAACAAAATCCAAACCGGCACGTCGCAACAACACCACTACTACTACTGCTGCTGCTGCAAAGAAACGAAAACGTCAAACGCGAAAACAAAAAAAAAAACACAACAACAGTAGCAGTAGCAGCAGCAGCACGAGCAGTAGCGACGATGATGACGATGATAACAACAACAGCAGCGATAGCAGCAGCGGGGAAACTACTTCAAAAAAAAAACAAAAAAGCAAAAAAAAGAAGAACATCAAAAAGAAAACACAAGACACTACTCCGGCCGACGAGCGCGAATTGCTTCGACAACTCTACAGTCATTTTCAACGCAACAAAAAACAGGATCGAGTCGCTCGAAAACTCGAAGCCCTCCAATCGCGTTTGCACAACGAATTCACCAGCATCAATCACAGTACAAAAACGAAATCCAAACAAAACAGAACGACAGTCGACGACAGCGATGTCGATGCCGCCGCTCATCGTCGCGACAACAACAGCACGACTGACGAAGATCCAGAAATGCTTCAGCTGTTGCAAAAGAAACTGTCCGACACTGCCAACATGCGATTGACTCGTTTCAAGCATCTCGACGACGAGATGAATCTCACCGAATTGCCCTTCGATAGTGACGCCGACGCCGATGACGACGACGCCGACGTCGACGATCAGACAGGCAAACGCGCAATAGAAATCGACAAAAACACGCCGTCTGTAAAAATATCCGAACAGGAATACAACTGCCTGAAGGACAACTATCAAAAATTGCACATCATCCGCTACATTATTAAACAACTGTATCCGCACATTAAAATTCAAGATTCGAAAAAAACAAAATAATAACACTCGTTGTTTTCTTTTTCCTCTCTCATTCTGCCCGCCGCAATGTCCTTGTTCGAACAACTCAATCGCTACTACACGGACAGCAGTTTCCCTGGCGCCTTGGGCGGATTGCGTAACTTTTTTACGCACCTGAAAAAACTACCCGCCTTCGAACGGCTCACCTGGAAACAGCTACAAGAATGGAAACGACAACAAGCCCTGTACACCAAATACAAACCGGTGCGCAAACGGTTCCTTCGTCGTCCCTACCGCCTGTTCGGCCCGAATCGAATCTGGGAAGCCGACCTACTCGACATGTCCGAGTTCGCAAGTCGCAACCGACGCGTGCACTTTCTGCTCACCGTCGTCGACCAGTTCACGAAGAAACTGTTCGTGGCGCCGTGCAAGCAAAAAAATCAAAACGACGTGCTCAACGCATTCCGCGACATCTTCGAACGTCAGACCATGTCCCGCCCGCGCATCATCTACTCGGACAACGGCAAAGAGTTCCTGAACAGCGCCGTCTCGCACTACCTCGAGTCGATTCGCATCCGACACGTCACCACCAACGACTCGTCCATCAAAGGCGCCATCGTCGAACGCGCCAATCAGACGTTGAAGCGAAAACTCGTGAAAATCGCCAGCCTGCACGACGGCAAGTACTTGGAACACCTGCAAAACATCGTCCTCGGACTCAACAACAGCGTGCACACCACGACACGACTCGCACCCAACGCCGTCGATCCCGTCACCGTCAACACGGCTCGAATCAACATCGAAAAAAGCATCGTTCGACGACAAAAAAAACACGCCCTCTGGGACAAACGCGCCCACCGTCCGCTGCTGCACGTCGGCGATTGGGTCCGCATACGCAAGGAAAACAAAACCTTTCGTCGCGGTTTCCAACAGGGTTTCACTGACGAGCTGTTTCAGGTGACAGATGTGGATACGCACGACCTGCCGCCCGTCTATAAACTGCAAGACCTCCGTCAGGAGCCCGTCATCGGCACGTTTCAGTATCCCGAACTCGTGCACGTGACCTTTCCCGCCTCGTTCAAAATCACCAAATCGCGTCTTCGTCAACAGACCGTCGTCGATCCGGACACCGGCGCTCGCACTCGCTGGGTGCAAATACGCATAGCCGAGTACTGGGACAGTTTGTGGTTGCCCGAACGTGTGCTCACGCAGCGCACTCGCGAGAGAGAAACAGCGTCACGACCCTCTTGCACCATCTCCTCCTCGGCGGTGACAACAACAACAACAAAACGTCAACATGACAGAAGAAACCGGTCTCGGACAACACGTCGACAAGACCTACTTTACAGCCGTCTCGTCGGGCGATCCCGACCACAACATCCTTTCGCAATCGGACACCTTCGCCAATCGCCCGTACGGCGACGTGCAATTCGATCCGCGTTTCACGTGGAACACCGCACTCACGAACGCTTCGCTCACGCACACCAGCACTCTCGACGTGCCGTCGAAACTCTGGTACAAACGCTTCTATCTGCCGGAAAAACTCAGCAGCACTGCCGGCAGCGCCTTCGAAAAGGTCTACAAAAGTCTGACCACGCAAAAATGGCTCCATCATCAGAACTACGCGCGCGTCCTCGACGCCACACCTCGCGTGCAACCGCATCCGTCCGTAGCCTACCGACTCGTGCACCAACACCAGATCGCCTACCCGACCGAACTGGAATCCTTTCTCACGCTGTGCTACACCGACTACCTGCGACCGTACAAAGAGTACTACGACACGTTCGCCGACGGCAAAGCACCCGTCAAAACCTCCTCGATGTTCGGCATCAAAAAGAACACCAACGCCACCGTCGTGCACGACTGTTTCGACATTGTCGTACGCCGCAGCAACGCCGCAGACAGTAGCACCGATCGATTCGCCCGCAACACGTCGTTCGCTTTGAGCGAAGGCAGTTACCAGCAGATCGTACGCCTGTCTCGCAGCCTCGCCGACCTGCTCAACATCGACTCGTGGGAGTGGCGCGAATCGGCCGACTTTTTCCCCTACCGCCCCCGGACCGCAACAGCAACCGCAGACGATCTGATGACCACAAACTACAGCGTCGACACCTGGTTCAACGAACCTCGAGAATGCACTCTCATGAACGATATGTTCAAACGTAGCGGTCACCACGCTCACTACACACTGCAACCGGGCGGTGCCGACGGTGCAAAACTCAACTGGTGTCAAGACGCGACCGTCTTGAGAATTCTCAAGAAAAGCTGGATCGATTTCGCACCGTACGATCCCAATCGATCTCGAAAAAACAAAAAAACCTTTTCCGTCTGCCTCGCCTCGAGCGCAACATCGATCTACTCACCGCCCCCACTGCCACCAATGACGACGACGACGACTACGTGGACATTGCCATCACCACTCGCTTCGGACCGGTCATGTATCCAAACACGTCCGCCACACAAACCGCCTACTTTGACAACAGTCAAAAACTCTACGACGACCCGCGACTGTATCGCAACCTGCCTCTCAACTGGGTGGTCACGATACCGTCGCCACAATTCACCTCGATAAACAGCAAATACTTTCCTCGCGGCACCTCTTTCGTCCTCAGTGTCGCCCTGCGACACCTCGACACCCAACAGATGGTGAAAATAACGACGAACAAAATCGAATCGAACATCTACAGTGGCATTTGGGAACCGACGGTCGCAATACTGCATCTGCCGACCGGCACGCAAAAACTCTCGTCAAAATTCTCAAAAAACTGGTACGAATTCGACACGCCCATCTTCAACAAAGTCGTCCCCCTGGCCGACTCCACGTTCGTCTACCGTCTCACGTCTCGCAGCAGCAACTCCCTGCTGCACCTGCTCACAAAACTATCGCCCGTCGCTCTCGCCTACTACAACGAACACAGTTTCTCCATTGTCCACAACGAAAACTATCCCACCACTTTGACTTTCTTCTTTCGCGTCAGTTAATCATTATGTAACACTTTTATATACGTATTACTAGTGTTGTTGTTGTTTTTCTGTCTTTCTCTCTCTACACGCACGCGCACGCACGCGCACACAATGGAGTACGACATCAATGCACCACCCGGCGGCAACGACAACGCCAGTGTCGTACTGTTGCGCAAATTCTTCGTCGAACACGTCGGCGAAAACACCTACTGCAAAAGCAACGCACTGCAACAGTCCGACGAGTACGACATCACCGGCAACAAGACCATCATCTACAACAGTCTGCCCGACTCGCTCGTCCAATACGTCTCGCTGGACACGTGTCGCCTGACCCTGACCACCGGTCCGGCCACGTCCGTCGTATACGCGGCAACAACAACGCAACGCTTTCTCAACGTATGCCTCGCCCTGAGCAACGACATGTGCTCGCCGTACTGTTTCCAACGCGTCGGCAAAAACAACCCCGACATCGTACTCGCCGAATTGCACGTACCGTTGCTCGACCACGTCGAGTACAAGACGGCCCAGCCCGTACGCTACTCGTTCGCGAGCGACGATCGCAACTTACCCTTTGCACGCGTCATCGAAGGACGTCACCTCACGCCGTTCCAAAGCAAAAACATCAAACTCAACTGCTACCTGAAAACCTTCCACGCCGTCACGAATGCAGTCACCTACCAAAACATAAATGACCACGTCATCGCCGTCAACTGCACACTGATCATCTGCAGCGGCGCCCACCTCCTGCCACGTCACATCTATCCGGATCGTCGCCAAACGCCGACAACGACAACATGAGCGATTTGTTTACGCACGACTTTTTCTACATTCGCGGTCTCTTGGACACGAGCAAATTCGCCGATCCCGTCCAACAGACGCACTCGTTCAGCTTTCTCAGCGCGAACAACAGCCAAATCCACCGCGACCAACTCCAAATGCCGCCCGACGAAGACTGGGAAATCGGTATCGTCCAAGTCGACTACACACTCACGCAACACTCGATGCTCGTGCCGCATCCCACAGAAGCGCACCGCAAAAACACCTATCATCTCTACGACCTGGAATTCATGCTGTCCGGCGCGATTCCACTCTTTCCCACCAACTACAGTCGACAAATCACACCGCCACTCTCACGCGAGCATCTTCAAAGACGTCTACGCGCTCGAAGACGACGTCGCGCAATCGTCCACCTACATCGCCGACCACTACGAAAAAAACCTCAACGTCTGGTCCGACCTGGACGTGAACTTCTTCCGTCTCGACACGGACGCCGCCGACAAGAGCTACGCTCGCAGTCTCACCGCCGCCGCCACCAGCGGCGACGCCGGCTCAAAACGCTCTCCCGTCCTACGCACCAACTACCTCGATCGCCTACTCGCCACCTATCCGACCAAATTCGCCGCAAACGACAACAAATTCGCCGTGCTCACCTTCCACGAATTCGCCAGCATGCCACCTCTGTCCACCGCCACGTACCAACTGGCAGAAAACTACATCACAAACGACCAGTGCATCGGTTTCCCGCCGTTTACCGCCCTCACCGGGCGATTCGGCAAAACCCAACTGTTCACGAATCTCGCCGCCAGTCTGCCCACGTTCGAGTGCAAAAACTACAAAACCGTCAACAATCCCGATCAGCACTACTTCCTCGAATTCCTCTGTCCCAACACGCTGCTCTACATGGCCATGGGCAGCATCCTGCTCAACATATTCGGCTTCGAAAAGGGCCCCGTCGTCACCCGCAGTCTCTACTCGTACAACGCCGACTACAGCAGCAAAACACTCCAGCGCAAAGGTCTTCACATGGTCTACGATCGCGTCCGACACGGTTCGCTCATCACTCCGTGCACGGCCCGACGCCTGCCCAACACCGTCGACAACATCATCGCGCCGGCCATTTTCACCGCCGGCGAAACGAACGCCTCCACCGTGCCGCGTTTCCTCTGGCAACTGCCCCTACTTCCCAACTACCTGACACCGCTCGGCACCACCGACTACGAACTCTATCTGTCCAAATCGTCCACCGGCGACACCCACATCGCACATCGAACCAACCATCCGATCAACTTCCTCAACGCCGACGAAATCTTCCTCTACACGAACAGTATCGTGCCGACGTACCACATCGCCGACCACCTGTCACGCTGCTCGCGCAAATTCCCGCCCCCACCTACGCCTTCGCCAACAAACTCCGAAAATCCTCTGTCGCGCAACACAACAACGCAAACTCGAAAAAGCGTCACGCAAAGTCTGAAAATCAAACAGCCCACGTTTCGCTGCCTGATGAAGGACATCAATCTCAACGACATGTCCTTTCTCGTGCGCAACTCCTACAACGATCCGATCATGCCCGACCAACTCGAATTCACTTTTCTCTTGCGTCGAAAAAAAGCCGCCGTCTGATTGTGACTTATCGCGACCACATTCGCCAAGTTCACGCGCATTTTTCCCTACTTAATTATCCCCAACCATCGCACAGCGGATCACAACAATGTCCGACGTCTTCTACATCGGCGGTCAAAAACAATCACCCCGTCTCTGGTCCAAACCCAAACGACCGATCCGCCACCACATGTTGACCGGCAACGGTACCGACCCACGTCACACACTACGTCGTCTCGCCAAGACCAGCTTTGGTCTGCGCAGTCCCGGCATCTGGACACCGCCACACAGGCGATATCTCGGAGGCAAAGGCGCAAGTGGAATTGGCAGCACGGTAGGAAAAATACTCGCACAGGCGGGGAAAGAAGCCGAAAAAAGCGCTCTCAAGATCGCAAAACGTCAAGGTAAAAAAAGCCTGGAACGTCTCGGTCGCCACGGCGCACGTTCTACTCAAGAAAAAATCGAAACACCTCATCCGCCACACGCGTCGCAGCCTACGTCGCGGCACAAAAACACCATTAAAAACTTCGAACAAAAAGCCGTCAGCAAATTGAAGCACATCACTTGGCAAAAAAAGCCGCACTCCGAAACGCATAAAATCTTCCCCAACTGCTGCTGCCCCAACAATACAACATCGCCATCGTCACCATCGCCGCCACCGTCGCCATCAACGCAATCGACAGGGTTTCTACACGAGAAAATCCGGAATTCGCATCCCAACCGGCGTCACACTGAACACCGGTCTCTACTAACAACAACATGCCTGTGCCAACCACAAGAAAACGCAACAAGGCAAAATCCGTCTTGCAACAAGTCGACCTGCGATCACCGCCACTGTCGCAAAAACGGAAAAAATACGTCGACATCGACAAGAACTCCACGCGTGCCACATTGTACGGTGGCCCGCCTGGACGTACTCAATCGCGGACAAGCGCGGTCGACATCCTCGATCAGTTCGAAAGTCGCTTCGCCAACACGCCCAAGCGTCTTACAAACGCGGCGGCAACAACGTCTCGGTCATGGCGAACCCGGTTCGGAAATGTGGAACTTTACGGCCCAGACCAGCGCCTACCACTTTCCTCGAGAATGCCAGCATCGACGAACTCTATCCGATCACCAACCGGGCACCGCTCGTCGACGACCTGATCCAGTTCGTACTGCCGCAAGAACCCGGTCGCTTCTACGACACTCGCAACATAATCGTCAAAATGAAAACACGCATGCGTTAGCAACGGCGTCGCTGTTGACAGGTGCCGTGCCCGCCGCCGGCTATCAAAAAAACATCAGCACCCATCAACAACGCCGGACCGAGCCTCTTCAAGCACGTCAAATTGCGCATAAACAACCAAAACGACGAAAGCATCGCCTTCTACAGCGAGATAGACTACGAAGAAACCCTCAACGGCACTCCGACCGACGTCTACCAAAACGGCGATCTCACCAAAAAGGGCTTCTTCAAAGAGACGCCCGGCTTCTTGGCCGAAACCAACTGCTACGGCGCCAACGCCAACGATCCGCCCACCAACACGAACAACCCGGCTCGCGCTCGCCTGTGCAACCTCTACCATCACGGAAAAAACTGCCGAATTCGAATTCCGCCTCAACACGGCCCCTCAACAAATCCGAAGTGCCGTTCAACGCAAGCAACAAACTGGAAATCATCTTTCAACGTCACGCTCCCGCCTACTACCTCATGTGCTCGGCAAACGGCGCCGACGCCACACAGCCCAACGACTTGCGCACCTACGTCAACACCTGTCAAATTTACATCGAAGAAATGAAAATCGAATACACCACAATGTCGCTCGTGCCCGAACGCGCCGCCGAATACATAGCATCGTTCACGAACGAAACGCCAGACGAATTCCCCTTCACCACCACGCAATCGACATCATCACCCCCGTGATCGGCATCTCCGAATTCAAACTCAACATCTCCAACGACAAACTGCCCGACAAGATCATGTTCCAATTGCGCAATCGCCGAGCTCGCCTCGGCGAAATCGGCTTGAATCCGTACATGTCCACGAGTCTTCCGCCCGGCACCAAATGGCAATACCTGATCAACTCGTCCGTGATGCGCAAAAACAAACGCGACAAAGAAACCGAAGCCTACGACAGCGTTCGCGAAACCCTCAATCCCGATGTGAACAATCCGATCATCACACGCGACGACTTTCTCGTCACCAACTCCGGCTACTCCAAGTACTGCGTGGTGCTCACCTTCTCGTGCATGCAGGCCAACAACGTGCTGAGCGAAGATCAAACGCAGCGCCGGACTCATGCTCTACCTGCACGTTCCAAACAACGGAGCAATGCCCGTCGACCAAGACATCCAAGTGCACAAGTTTGACAAGCGCAAATTCAGCGTCGCACCCAACGGCCAAATCGCTAAAGACTACTACTCGTAAAAAACCACGAACGCTTTCCTGCTATTTTTTCTTTTTATAAAAACACACAAAATCCCACACGCACCCGCAACCGCCCCCAAAAACAGCAGCAGCAGCAACAGCATGAACAACAAACAGATTGCCGACTGCATCCGCCAAGACTCGCACTATCTTGCGCGAATCTACGCCGGCGTCATCACCGAAGACGACATCGCCAACATTCTCGCCAGCCTCGGCAGCTTTCGCGACTTTCTCGTCACCTCGCTGCTACAACGCAACATCCAACACTTCCCGCTCGCCTACATCATGAACACGGGCACGCACAAGAACGGTGGACGACACTGGCAAGCGCTCTACTTCGATCACGATCACAACGCCTTCTTCTTCGACTCGTACGGTCGTCAACCGGCAGGCGTGTTCAAGTCGTTCGCCGAACACATGCTGTCGTTCTCGTATTTTCGCACCGATCATCGCCTGCTCGATCTCGACGAGTGTCTGTCCACGCAAACGTTCACGCCCGAAAACTTTCGACGAGCTGACGGCTTTAGACTGATCGACGCCGATCGACACGTCACCGCCTACTTTCCGTATCAAATCCAATCGGACGCGACGAACGTTTTGCGGCGAGTACTCGATACTGTTCCTCTTCACGATCTGCCGCATCGCGCAACCGCGACTGCTCGGCTACCAATTCTGGTACGACAATCGCTTCTACCTCGTCCGACCCGACCGAGCATCGTCATCATCCCGACAAACGGACAACGACACCGCCGCCGCCCTGGAGAGAAACGATCGACGCGTACGAACCTACTTCTTTCGCCTATTCCGCTTTCCCGATCCAGACATTTTCAAATAAACACACACGCATTTTTTCTGTTATTTTTTTCTTTTTTTATTAACATATTATGTAATGTAAATGTATATATATAAAATAAAAGTATCACAAATATCCACCGTCCACGTAATCTTTTGGCACATCGTCTCTCGTGCGAAGCACCTCGGCCAACATTGCTCCTCGTCCAAACGTCGTAACCCTCGACGGCGGTGTCGCCGTCGCTCTTAATCCTCGTCCAAACGAGCCCCCCAGACTCGACGGTCGCCTAGGTCGCGCTCCCCCGCAACGCCATGCCTCCAAATCGTCTTCGCACACACCATCAATCCCCATATGTCTCCTCTTTTTAAACTGCGCATCGGGCAACATCTTCAACTCAGGCGACCTGTTCAACGATTCAGTGACATCGAGCACATTCCCAGGCGGCCACTCGCGTTTCTTTTCTTCTTCTTCTTCTTCTGTTACCCTCCAGGTTCTTGGCCACAAACACTTGGTCATCGTACCGTACCGACCTTCTCCGTTGTTAAATTCGTCGAATCGAGACAACCCAAAACATCTTTCATCTCTTTCGCTCGCCTTCTCCCCATTCGCCGCCTCCTGATCGTACAATCGCCAACCATGCCGACCATCCAAAAAGACGTACGTCTTTCCATATTCCCTTATGTCCGCCTTCATCTGATTAACTAAATTTACAAAGTACGATTTCACACCTGCATTCTCCCACTCGTTCTGCGTCCTAGACCAAGCGGCCACCTCCACCGGCCTTCTCCACTCCTTTTCTGCTATTTCCAGCACGTACATCCAATACGCAGCCGGCACATCACCCACCTTCCTGTATAACCGAGTCGATTTGCCCTCATACTGCTGCTGCTGCTGCTGCTGCTGCATAACTGATCGTCGATCGATTGATCGTTCCTCACATACATCTATATACACATCTACGCACAATAGAACAATACAGCAGCAAAAACTTAATTTTTTTGCTGCTAAATTTCTATACATCGATTAACGCCATAGAAATCCAGCAGCAAAAACAGATTAGTAGCAGCAAAAAAATTAACGCAACAATACCTCCTTTCAAATGCATAAGACTATAAAAGAAACATCGCTGTCTCATTGCCGTCACACGCCACAACAGCAGCAGCAAACGACGACAAACAGCAAACATGAGCTACACCTCGATCAACAATCAACAACAAGAAGACAACAAAAATGCTCCTACTTCTGCCGATCGTACTGCTGCAATCGCTAGTGACGACCCTGCTCGCCAAAATTTGGAGGAGGCCTTCCAAAACGCCTCGACCGACGACAGTGGCGACAGTATCACCACAACCAATCCACACGCAACACCGAACAGCAACGACGACAACGACAGCAACAAAGAAAACAACACAGGCTGTCCCTCCTTGTCTCACTCCTCTGCCTCGTCGATCGATTCCGAAAAAAGCCGTCAAACCGAAGAAACGACCGACGACACTATCGATCAACAACTGGCAATTGCCAACAACACAATCAAGCTTCTCCAAGCTCAACTCGTACGACAACGAGCCACCCACGACCATCACGTGAAAAAACTCATCGCTCAACACGACCTGGAATTGCAATCGATCGGCTGCCTACAAATAAACACTTGCCGAATCAACACGGACACCCAACTGTGCGAACAAGAACTCCTGACACTCCAAAAGCGATTCAGCACAAAATTCGGCCCGGTCCTACTCGACAGCGAAGCGACCAACAGCCTGCTGTCCCGTTTTCACAAGATCCAAGCCAACCTGGCCGACCTACGCGGCGGCGTTCCCACGCTGAATCTCCTCGCCGAAAAGCACAACCTCTCCTTGATCCGTCTCCGTCAAGACACAGAAATTCACATCGCACAAGCCCTACGCACGTTCGAAACTTTCAGCAATGTCTGGCAAGAAATCACAAAACAGCACGGCGACACGCTCACAAACTACATTCCAGGTCTGGTAAAGCAACAACGACTCCTTATCGACAACATCAGGCACCTCACACAGCTTCTCAAAGACGTACCCGGCAACGGCAGCACCGTCCTTGCTTACATGCCGTGCAATTCACTCGACACTCTCGAAATCAACACCGACAATCTCACGAAGCGATTCCTAGCCTACGACAGCGAACTGGCAGAGCAGCGTTTCAAATTGAATCGTGCAGCTCAAGAACTAATGCAAATTCAACTGTCTACCAAATCTGCCCTGACTAGCTTCGAGGAATACTTTCCAAAGCAACACACCACACATCCCATTGCAGTGTGCACGAACACCTATCAAACCGGCTTCGTCAAAGAAACTCCGAAAAGCAACGACGGCAACACCATCACTCGATCCACATCGCTGCCGCCCACACTGTACAATTTCCAAATAAGTACCGTCATCAAAAAACCGCCCAAACTGATCAAGTGACAATCGTAACTCTTTCATTTTTCTTTTTTCGCTGTTATTTTACTTAAACATTCGCTGATGCATTTCATAGTCTTTTTAATTTAATTTTTTCGCTTACTCATGTTAGCCTTATCGCTGTATCGTCACACTAATACAATGCTATTCGCACTGTCGAGTGTTTTCCTTCTACTCTACATCACTAGCCACGCCGCAACATCGCCCGTGGCGCTGCCAGCTCATGATGACAATGCAAACGCACACACCGTACACCTGATGGAGGTGTGGACGCAAAACGCTGCCGACGCGTACGTCATAGCACCGATGCTGCTTCGCACCGGCACCTACAACAACGTACTGCGCGTCCGCTGGTACTGGAACAAGCACTGCATCGGCGAACACATCATCCTCTACGTGTCCACCGACGACACCAAGTACTTTCACGAGAATACCACCAAACGACCCGAACTCGAGTGGCTCGAAGCATCACTCGGCACCTACATGGAAAAAGTCTACATGCTCCTCTATCACAGCTATCCCGACGCCAGCAGCGTGCCGAACAACGACCTGCAACAAAACTCGCAAAACGTCATCGACATCGATCTCCGCCCTCTCACCTACTCCTCCGGTGGCATTCGCAATGACGACAGCGACGATCGCGACAGCAAAAAACCACCGCCGCCTCCTCGCACCGGCTCCTGGCACGTCTCCGACAACTACGTCGTACGCAACGAAGACGGCAACATCAACCAGAAACAATCGATCCTCGCCATCGCCCAAGCCAACGGCATCAAGTGCGACGTTCTCAAAGCTCTCTGCGACACAACCCACCACTGGGCGCGGTGCATGGGCTACAACACGTTCTGCAAAAACAAAAACCAATTCGTCGCCTCGTTCGACAAAAACTCCTGTCACAACATCGCCTCGGCCTGCGATCTCAGTCGCAACACCGGTCAAGCTACGCACTTTTGCAAACTGAAAAAGCTCTTCTGCCAGCTCCCCCAGGACGACTAGATCGCAATTTACCACGCATTCTTTTTCCACTTATCCTCTAGCGCACATTAGACTTAGACTAGACTTAGACTAGCTTACTTTCGTCACTAATCAAAAAAGCACAACATGGTGATCGGCAATGTCATTACAGGAATTCGCGGACTATGGCACCACTTTGGACCATCCTCATCCTCGCGACGTTCTAACAAAGCACCGAGCGGTATCGTAGGTCACTTTGCGAAAAAAAAAATCAACAAAAAACTTCATCGTTACAAAAACGTCTACGGCTTTGGACGCCGCCGACGGCGTAAACATCGTCGCAAAACACGACATCATCGCCTACGCGGACGCGGACTAATTAACGAAAAATTCTACGCACTCAAGCATGCACCGTGGATCTACAGACAATTCGCCAAAAATATCAAAGTACCCACTTGACCAACTGCTCGCGACAACAACGCAACCGCATCGCAATTTTCACTTCTATTATTCTCAACTAAAACCCTCTCGCCATCCGCAACCCTAATACAATGATAGGACGAAGAAGAAGAAGAAATCATCATCGCCTTCGAGGACGTGGTAAGCCGCCGAGCATACCTCATCGACTTTACGGCAGATTTCTACTCAACAAACTCGGCCCAAACAAAGGAAAACACGCCTACATCATCGGCAAAATTGCCGCCCATCATGGAAAAAAATTCATCCTGAACAAACTGCGAAAAAAATACTTGACGTAACCCACAACCAACATGCTACTTACATCAGGTATTTTCGGACACCTCCTCAGACCTCGCAAAAGAATTCCTCTCGGGCGCCGCCTCTCCAATCATTTCCGACGCAGATTATCCGGACTCCGATTCTCCGGACGTGGTAAACATCATAGAAAACGCAAAAGACGCAGAATCTCCGGACATGGACGTGGTATTGTTCGAAGGCACGTGTGGCCCTGGACAAAAGACATGCATTTGGCACTCTCTGGACGTGGTAACAATTTTCTTTCGAATGATTTTATTATGTCAATACCAGCCGCCCACAGAAAAAAACATTTCTCAAAAAACTCAGCTGGACAATGGAGACTAAATTTGCCCAAGCGTTTGACTCCAGCCATGAAAAAACAAGGCTGGACATATCGCAAATGACGCTTTTTACTTATTTACTTGTATATTTCATTAATATTTTATAACAATTCATTCATTTTTCACATGTTGTCTTGTTTACTGATGAATCTACACATTCTCCCTACTCTCCATAGCGTCACGTGGCTGGCACGTGGCCCCAGCAGCCTCCGCGCGCCGCCATCTTCCTCCTCCGCAGTTCTCTGGTCGTTGCGTGGTCGCACTATTGCACCATCATTACGTCATCCCACATTCCCGCCAATATCACGTCACTTTCCCGCTAACCTCTCTTCCATGTCACTCACGCCCACCCTCAGCCTCGTTCGTCAAGGGGGTTCTGGTAAACTACTCCCTGTATATATACTACTTTTAGTGTATTAACATTAATTCCCAAATATTAAAATAAATCCGATATTAACGTTCATTCCAACAATTTACACATGAATCCCATAATAACTTTCATTCCCAAAATTTATACATGAATCCGATAGTAACGTTCTTTCCCACAATTTACGCATAAATCCCCATAACTACAGTTCACACTCTTTAAAATACACTAATACTTACTGGTTTTCAATGATATTAACATTCATTCCCACAATTTACAATGAATCTGATATTATAATTAATTCCCACAATTTTGAAATGAATCCACGTAACCACAGCTAAAACTAATTGGAAGGCATCTTTGGTTACCTCTTTTCACGGATGATATTGTTACTTATTCCCACAATTTACACATGAATTCACGTAATTTCAGGTAAAACATAATAAAGTAGACCTTAATTTACATGTTTTTAGTGATAATTACATCTATTCCCACAATTTGCACATGAATCCGATATTAACGTTTCTTCCCACAATTTACGCATGAGTCCCCATAACTACTGCTCACCCTCCTTAAAATACACCGTTATTTATATGTTTTCAGTGATATTAACGTTCACTCCCACAAGTTAACACATGAATCCGGTAATAACGTTCATTCCCACAATTTACACATGAATCCACGTAAATTCAGCTAAAACATAATAAGGTACCAATTTATTTATATGCTTTTAGTGATAATTACATCTATTCCCACAATTTACAATGAATCCGATATTAAAATTAATTCCCACAATTTTCAACTGACTCCACGTAACCACAACTAAAACTTTATGGAATTCATCTTTCGCTACTCTTTTTCACTGATGATAATGACACTCATTCCAACAGTTTACACATGAATCCGATATTAACGTTCCTTTCCACAACTTAAGCATGAATCCCATATTAATGTTCCTTCCCACAATTTACACATGAATCCACGTAATTTCAGCTAAAACATAATAAAGTAGACCTATATTTACATGTTTTCACTCATAATTACATCTATTCCCACAATTTACAATGAATCCGATATTATAATTAATTCCTACAATTTTCAAATGACTCCACGTAACCACAACTAAAGCTTTATGGAATTCATCTTTCGTTACCCTTTTTCACTGATGATAATGACACTCTTTCCAACAGTTTACACAAGAATCCGATATTAACGTTCCTTCCCACAACTTAGGCATGAATCCCATATTAATGTTCCTTCCCACAATTTACACATGAATCCACGTAATTTCAGCTAAAACATAATAAAGTAGATCTTTATTTACATGTTTTCAAACATAATTACATCTATTGCCACAATTTACAATGAATCCGATATTAAAATTAATTCACACAATTTTCAAATGACTCCACGTAACCACAACTAAAGCTTTATGGAATTCATCTTTCGTTACCCTTTTTCACTGATGATAATGACACTCTTTCCAACAGTTTACACATGAATCCGATATTAACGTTCCTTCCCACAACTTACGCATGAATCCCATAATAACGTTCACTCCCACAATTTACACATGAGTCCACGTAATTTCAACTAAAACAAATTAAATTGCACCTTTATTTACTTGTTCTTTGTGAGAATAAGAAATATTACCACATTTTACAATGAATCCGAAATTAAAATTCATTCCCACAATTTTCAAATGAATCCACGTAACGACAGCTAAAACCATATGGAATGCATCTTTGGTTACCTCTTTTCATTGATATTGATACCCATTCCCACAATTCACGCTTGAATCCATGTAACTGCAGCTAAAAAGTATTAAAATACACCCCTTTTTACTTGTTTTCAGTGATAACAACATTCATTCCCACAATTTACACATGAATCCACGTAAATTCAGCTAAAACATAATAAAGTACAATTATATTTACATGTTTTTAGTAATAATTACATCTATTCCCACAATTTACAATGAATCCGATATTATAAATAATTCCCACAATTTTCAAATGACTCCACGTAACCACAACTAAAGCTTTATGGAATTCATCTTTCGTTACCCTTTTTCACTGATGATAATGACACTCTTTCCAACAGTTTACACAAGAATCCGATATTAACGTTCCTTCCCACAACTTAGGCATGAATCCCATATTAATGTTCCTTCCCACAATTTACACATGAATCCACGTAATTTCAGCTAAAACATAATAAAGTAGATCTTTATTTACATGTTTTCAAACATAATTACATCTATTGCCACAATTTACAATGAATCCGATTATAAAATAATTCACACAATTTTCAAATGACTCCACGTAACCACAACTAAAGCTTTATGGAATTCATCTTTTGTTACCCTTTTTCACTGATGATAATGACACTCATTCCAACAGTTTACAAATGAATCTGATATTAACGTTCCTTCCCACAACTTACGCATGAATCCCACAATAACGTTCACTCCCACAATTTACACATGAATCCACGTAATTTCAGCTAAAACATAATAAAGTAGACTTTTATTTACATGTTTTCAATCATAATTACATCTATTCCCACAATTTACAATGAATCCGATATTAAAATTAATTCCCACAATTTTCAAATGACTCCACGTAACCACAACTAAAGCTTTATGGAATTCATCTTTCGTTACCCTTTTTCACTGATGATAATGACACTCTTTCCAACAGTTTACACATGAATCCGATATTAACGTTCCTTCCCACAACTTACGCATGAATCCCATAATAACGTTCACTCCCACAATTTACACATGAGTCCACGTAATTTCAACTAAAACAAATTAAATTGCACCTTTATTTACTTGTTCTTTGTGAGAATAAGAAATATTACCACATTTTACAATGAATCCGAAATTAAAATTCATTCCCACAATTTTCAAATGAATCCACGTAACGACAGCTAAAACCATATGGAATGCATCTTTGGTTACCTCTTTTCATTGATATTGATACCCATTCCCACAATTCACGCTTGAATCCATGTAACTGCAGCTAAAAATTATTAAAATACACCCCTTTTTACTTGTTTTCAGTGATAACAACATTCATTCCCACAATTTACACATGAATCCACGTAAATTCAGCTAAAACATAATAAAGTACAATTATATTTACATGTTTTTAGTAATAATTACATCTATTCCCACAATTTACAATGAATCCGATATTATAATTAATTCCCACAGTTTTCAAATTAATCCACGTAACCACAGCTAAAACTATGTGGAATGCATCTTTGGTTAAGTCTTTCCAGGATATTGACACCCATTCCCACAATTTACACATGAGCCGTTATTAACGTTTCTTCCCACAACTTACGCATGAATCCCTTAATAACGTTCATTCCCACAATTTACACATGAGTTGACGTAATTTCATCTAAAACAAATTAAAGTGCACCTTTATTTACTTGTTTTTATTGATAATAAGATATATCACCACATTTTACAATGAATCCGATATTAAAATTCATTCCCACAACTTTCAAATGAATCCACATAACCACAGCTAAAACTATATGGAATGCATCTTTGGTTACGTCTTTTCATTCATATTGATACCCATTCTCACAATTTAAACCTGAATCCGATATTAAAGTTCCTGCCCATAAGTTACGTATGAACCCAGATAACTACAGCACACAGTATTTAAAATATCCCCTTATTTACTGGGTTTCGGTGATATTAGCTAACATTCATTCCCACATTTTAGACATAAATCCGATATTAACGCTCCTTCCCACAACATACGCACGAATTCCATAATAACGTTCATTCCCACAATTTACACATGAGTCCACGTAACTTCAACTAAATAAAAAAAATTAAATTGCACCTTTATTTACTTGTTTTTAGTGATAATAAGATATATCACCACATTTTACAATGAATCCGATATTAAAATTCATTCCCACAACTTTCAAATGAACCCACGTAACCACAGCTAAAACTATATGGAATGCATCTTTGGTTACGTCTTTTCATTGATATTGATACCCATTCCCACAATTTACGCTTGAATCCATGTAACTGCAGCTAAAAAGTATTAAAACACACCTATATTTACTTCTTTTCTGTGATATTAACATTCATTCCCGCAATTTAAACATGATTCCGATATTAACGTTCATTCCCACAATTTACACATGAAACCGATATGAACGTTCCTTCCCACAATTTATGCATAAATCCCCATAACTCCTGCCCACACTTTTTAAAATACACGGTTATTTATTTGTTTTCAGTGATATTAACATTCATTCCCGCAATTTAAACATGAATCCGATATTAACGTTCATTCCCACACTTTACACATGAATCCGATAATAACGTTCCTTCCCACAACTTACGCATGAATCCCATATTAATGTTCCTTCCCACAATTTACACATGAATCCACGTAATTTCAGCTAAAACATAATAAAATAGACCTTTATTTACATGTTTTCAATCATAATTACATCTATTCCCACAATTTACAATGAATCCGATATTAAAATTAATTCCCACAATTTTCAAATGAATCAACGTAACCACAGCTAAAACAATGTGGAATGCATCTTTGGTTACGTCTTTTCACTGATATTGACACCCATTCCCACAATTTACGCATGAATCCATGTAACTGCGGCTAAAAGGTATTAAAAAACACACTCATTTATTTGTTTTCAGCGATATTAACATTCATTCCCACAATTTAAACATGAATCCAATGTTAACGTTCATTCCCACAATTTATGCATAAATCCCCAGAACTACTGTTCACACTCTTTAAAATACACCGTTATTTATTTGTTTTCAGTGATATTAACATTCATTCCCACAATTTAAACATGAATCCGATATTATCGTTCATTCCCACAATTTACAGATAAATCCCATCTGAACATTTCTTCCCACAATTTATGCATAAATCCCCATAACTACAGTTCACACTCCTTAAAAACACCCTTATTTACTGGTTTTCAGTGATATTAACATCCATTTCCACATTTTACAATGAATCCGATATTAAAATTAATTCCCACAACTTTCAAATGAATCCACGTAACCACAGCTGAAACTACATGGAAGGTATTTTTGGTTACGTCTTTTCATTGATATTGATACCCATTCCCACAATTTACGCTTGAATCACTGCAACTGCAGCTAAAAGGTATTAAAACACACCTATATTTACTTTTTTTCAGTGATATTAACATTCTTTCCCACAATTTAAACATGATTCCGATATTAACGTTCATGCCCACAATTTACACATGAATCCGATATGAACGTTCCTTCCCACAATTGATGCATAAATCCCCATAACTACTGCTCACACGTTTTAAAATACACGGTTATTTATTTGTTTTCAGTGATATTAACATTCATTCCCACAATTTAAAAATGTATCCGATATTAATGTTCTTTCCAACAATTTACACATGAACCCCATATTAACTTTCATTCCCAGAATTTACACATGAATCCGATATGAACGTTCCTTCCCACAATTTATGGATAAATCTCCATAACTACAGTTAACATTCCTTAAAAAACACCATTTTTTACTTGTTTTCAGTGATATTAGCATTTATTCCCACAATTTACACGAGAATCCGATATTAACATTTCTTCCCACAATTTACGCATGAGTCCCCATAACTACTGCTCACACTCTTTAAAATACACCGTTATTTATATGTTTTCAGTGATATTAACGTTCACTCCCACAAGTTAACACATGAATCCTATAATTACCTTCATTCCCACAATTTACACATGAATCCACGTAATTTCAGCTAAAACATAATATAGTAGACCTTTATTTACATGTTTTCAATCATAATTACATCTATTCCCACAATTTACAATGAATCCGATATTAAAATTAATTCCCACAATTTTCAAATGACTCCACGTAACCACAACTAAAGCTTTATGGAATTCATCTTTTGTTACCCTTTTTCACTGATGATAATGACACTCATTCCAACAGTTTACAAATGAATCCGATATTAACGTTCCTTCCCACAACTTACGCATGAATCCAATAATAACCTTCACTCCCACAATTTACACATGAGTCCACGTAATTTCAACTAAAACAAATTAAATTGCACCTTTATTTACTTGTTCTTAGTGATAATAAGAAATATTACCACATTTTACAATGAATCCGAAATTAAAATTCATTCCCACAACTTTCAAATGAATCCACGTAACGACAGCTAAAACTATATGAAATGCATCTTTGGTTGCGTCTTTTCATTGATATTGATACCCATTCCCACAATTCACGCTTGAATCCATGTAACTGCAGCTAAAAGGTATTAAAATACACCCCTATTTACTTGTTTTCAGTGATAACAACATTCATTCCCACAATTTACACATGAATCCACGTAAATTCAGCTAAAACATAATAAAGTACAATTATATTTACATGTTTTAGTAATAATTACATCTATTCCCACAATTTACAATGAATCCGATATTATAATTAATTCCCACAATTTTCAAATGAATCCACGTAAGCACAGCTAAAACTAATTGGAAGGCATCTTTGGTTACCTCTTTTCACTGATGATATTGTTTCTCATTCCCACAATTTACACATGAATCCACGTAATTTCAGCTAAAACATAATAAAGTAGACCTGTATTTACTGGTTTTCAGTGATATTAACATCCATTTCCACATTTTACAATGAATCCGATATTAAAATTAATTCCCACAACTTTCAAATGAATCCACGTAACCACAGCTGAAACTACATGGAAGGTATTTTTGGTTACGTCTTTTCATTGATATTGATACCCATTCCCACAATTTACGCTTGAATCACTGCAACTGCAGCTAAAAGGTATTAAAACACACCTATATTTACTTTTTTTCAGTGATATTAACATTCTTTCCCACAATTTAAACATGATTCCGATATTAACGTTCATTCCCACAATTTACACATGAATCCGATATGAACGTTCCTTCCCACAATTGATGCATAAATCCCCATAACTACTGCTCACACGTTTTAAAATACACGGTTATTTATTTGTTTTCAGTGATATTAACATTCATTCCCACAATTTAAAAATGTATCCGATATTAATGTTCTTTCCAACAATTTACACATGAACCCCATATTAACTTTCATTCCCAGAATTTACACATGAATCCGATATGAACGTTCCTTCCCACAATTTATGGATAAATCTCCATAACTACAGTTAACATTCCTTAAAAAACACCATTTTTTACTTGTTTTCAGTGATATTAGCATTTATTCCCACAATTTACACGAGAATCCGATATTAACATTTCTTCCCACAATTTACGCATGAGTCCCCATAACTACTGCTCACACTCTTTAAAATACACCGTTATTTATATGTTTTCAGTGATATTAACGTTCACTCCCACAAGTTAACACATGAATCCTATAATTACCTTCATTCCCACAATTTACACATGAATCCACGTAATTTCAGCTAAAACATAATATAGTAGACCTTTATTTACATGTTTTCAATCATAATTACATCTATTCCCACAATTTACAATGAATCCGATATTAAAATTAATTCCCACAATTTTCAAATGACTCCACGTAACCACAACTAAAGCTTTATGGAATTCATCTTTCGTTACCCTTTTTCACTGATGATAATGACACTCATTCCAACAGTTTACAAATGAATCCGATATTAACGTTCCTTCCCACAACTTACGCATGAATCCAATAATAACGTTCACTCCACAATTTACACATGAGTCCACGTAATTTCAACTAAAACAAATTAAAGTGCACCTTTATTTACTTGTTCTTAGTGATAATAAGAAATATTACCACATTTTACAATGAATCCGAAATTAAAATTCATTCCCACAACTTTCAAATGAATCCACGTAACGACAGCTAAAACTATATGAAATGCATCTTTGGTTGCGTCTTTTCATTGATATTGATACCCATTCCCACAATTCACGCTTGAATCCATGTAACTGCAGCTAAAAGGTATTAAAATACACCCCTATTTACTTGTTTTCAGTGATAATAACATTCATTCCCACAATTTACACATGAATCCACGTAAATTCAGCTAAAACATAATAAAGTACAATTATATTTACATGTTTTTAGTAATAATTACATCTATTCCCACAATTTACAATGAATCCGATATTATAATTAATTCCCACAATTTTCAAATGAATCCACGCAAGCACAGCTAAAACTAATTGGAAGGCATCTTTGGTTACCTCTTTTCACTGATGATAATGTTACTCATTCCCACAATTTACACATGAATCCACGTAATTTCAGCTAAAACATAATAAAGTAGACCTGTATTTACATGTTTTTAGTGATGATTACAACTATTCCCACAATTTACAATGAATCCGATGTTAAAATTAATTCCCACGATTTTCAAATGAATCAACGTAACCACAGCTGAAACTATATGGAAGGCATCTTTGGTTACGTCTTTTCATTGATATTGATACCCATTCCCACAATTTACGCTTGAATCCATGCAACTGCAGCTAAAAGGTATTAAAACACACCTATATTTACTTTTTTTCAGTGATATTAACATTCTTTCCCACAATTTAAACATGATTCCGATATTAACGTTCATTCCCACAATTTACACATGAATCGGATATGAACGTTCCTTCCCACAATTGATGCATAAATCCCCAAAACTACTGCTCACACTTTTTAAAATTCACGGTTATTTATTTGTTTTCAGTGATATTAACATTCATTCCTACAATTTAAACATGAATTCGATATTAACGTTCATTCCCACACTTTACACGTGAATCCGATATGAACGTTCCTTCCCACAATTTATGCATAAATCCCCATAACTACAGTTCACATTCCTTAAAAAACACCATTTTTTACTTGTTTTCAGTGATATTAGCATTTATTCCCACAATTTACACATGAATCCGATATTAACATTTCTTCCCACAATTTACGCATGAGTCCCCATAACTACTGCTCACACTCTTTAAAATACACCGTTATTTATATGATGTCAGTGATATTAACGTTCACTCCCACAAGTTAACACATGAATCCTATAATAACCTTCATTCCCACAATTTACACATGAATCCACGTAATTTCAGCTAAAACATAATAAAGTAGACTTTTATTTACATGTTTTCAATCATAATTACATCTATTCCCACAATTTACAATGAATCCGATATTAAAATTAATTCCCACAATTTTCAAATGACTCCACGTAACCACAACTAAAGCTTTATGGAATTCATCTTTCGTTACCCTTTTTCACTGATGATAATGACACTCATTCCAACAGTTTACACATGAATCCGATATTAACGTTCCTTCCCACAACTTACGCATGAATCCCATAATAACGTTCACTCCCACAATTTACACATGAGTCCACGTAATTTCAACTAAAACAAATTAAATTGCACCTTTATTTACTTGTTCTTTGTGAGAATAAGAAATATTACCACATTTTACAATCAATCCGAAATTAAAATTCATTCCCACAATTTTCAAATGAATCCACGTAACGACAGCTAAAACTATATGGAATGCATCTTTGGTTGCGTCTTTTCATTGATATTGATACCCATTCCCACAATTCACGCTTGAATCCATGTAACTGCAGCTAAAAAGTATTAAAATACACCCCTTTTTACTTGTTTTCAGTGATAACAACACTCATTCCCACAATTTACACATGAATCCACGTAAATTCAGCTAAAACATAATAAAGTACAATTATATTTACATGTTTTTAGTAATAATTACATCTATTCCCACAATTTACAATGAATCCGATATTATAATTAATTCCCACAATTTTCAAATGAATCCACGTAAGCACAGCTAAAACTAATTGGAAGGCATCTTTGGTTACCTCTTTTAACTTATGATAATGTTACTCATTCCCACAATTTTCACATGAATCCACGTAATTTCAGCTAAAACATAATAAAGTAGACTTTTATTTACATGTTTTCAATCATAATTACATCTATTCCCACAATTTACAATGAATCCGATATTAAAATTAATTCCCACAATTTTCAAATGACTCCACGTAACCACAACTAAAGCTTTATGGAATTCATCTTTCGTTACCCTTTTTCACTGATGATAATGACACTCTTTCCAACAGTTTACACAAGAATCCGATATTAACGTTCCTTCCCACAACTTAGGCATGAATCCCATATTAATGTTCCTTCCCACAATTTACACATGAATCCACGTAATTTCAGCTAAAACATAATAAAGTAGATCTTTATTTACATGTTTTCAAACATAATTACATCTATTGCCACAATTTACAATGAATCCGATATTAAAATTAATTCACACAATTTTCAAATGACTCCACGTAACCACAACTAAAGCTTTATGGAATTCATCTTTCGTTACCCTTTTTCACTGATGATAATGACACTCATTCCAACAGTTTACAAATGAATCTGATATTAACGTTCCTTCCCACAACTTACGCATGAATCCCACAATAACGTTCACTCCCACAATTTACACATGAATCCACGTAATTTCAGCTAAAACATAATAAAGTAGACTTTTATTTACATGCTTTCAATCATAATTACATCTATTCCCACAATTTACAATGAATCCGATATTAAAATTAATTCCCACAATTTTCAAATGACTCCACGTAACCACAACTAAAGCTTTATGGAATTCATCTTTCGTTACCCTTTTTCACTGATGATAATGACACTCTTTCCAACAGTTTACACATGAATCCGATATTAACGTTCCTTCCCACAACTTACGCATGAATCCCATAATAACGTTCACTCCCACAATTTACACATGAGTCCACGTAATTTCAACTAAAACAAATTAAATTGCACCTTTATTTACTTGTTCTTTGTGAGAATAAGAAATATTACCACATTTTACAATGAATCCGAAATTAAAATTCATTCCCACAATTTTCAAATGAATCCACGTAACGACAGCTAAAACCATATGGAATGCATCTTTGGTTACCTCTTTTCATTGATATTGATACCCATTCCCACAATTCACGCTTGAATCCATGTAACTGCAGCTAAAAGTATTAAAATACACCCCTTTTTACTTGTTTTCAGTGATAACAACATTCATTCCCAGAATTTACACATGAATCCGATATGAACGTTCCTTCCCACAATTTATGGATAAATCTCCATAACTACAGTTAACATTCCTTAAAAAACACCATTTTTTACTTGTTTTCAGTGATATTAGCATTTATTCCCACAATTTACACGAGAATCCGATATTAACATTTCTTCCCACAATTTACGCATGAGTCCCCATAACTACTGCTCACACTCTTTAAAATACACCGTTATTTATATGTTGTCAGTGATATTAACGTTCACTCCCACAAGTTAACACATGAATCCTATAATTACCTTCATTCCCACAATTTACACATGAATCCACGTAATTTCAGCTAAAACATAATATAGTAGACCTTTATTTACATGTTTTCAATCATAATTACATCTATTCCCACAATTTACAATGAATCCGATATTAAAATTAATTCCCACAATTTTCAAATGACTCCACGTAACCACAACTAAAGCTTTATGGAATTCATCTTTCGTTACCCTTTTTCACTGATGATAATGACACTCATTCCAACAGTTTACAAATGAATCCGATATTAACGTTCCTTCCCACAACTTACGCATGAATCCAATAATAACGTTCACTCCCACAATTTACACATGAGTCCACGTAATTTCAACTAAAACAAATTAAATTGCACCTTTATTTACTTGTTCTTAGTGATAATAAGAAATATTACCACATTTTACAATGAATCCGAAATTAAAATTCATTCCCACAACTTTCAAATGAATCCACGTAACGACAGCTAAAACTATATGAAATGCATCTTTGGTTGCGTCTTTTCATTGATATTGATACCCATTCCCACAATTCACGCTTGAATCCATGTAACTGCAGCTAAAAGGTATTAAAATACACCCCTATTTACTTGTTTTCAGTGATAATAACATTCATTCCCACAATTTACACATGAATCCACGTAAATTCAGCTAAAACATAATAAAGTACAATTATATTTACATGTTTTTAGTAATAATTACATCTATTCCCACAATTTACAATGAATCCGATATTATAATTAATTCCCACAATTTTCAAATGAATCCACGCAAGCACAGCTAAAACTAATTGGAAGGCATCTTTGGTTACCTCTTTTCACTGATGATAATGTTACTCATTCCCACAATTTACACATGAATCCACGTAATTTCAGCTAAAACATAATAAAGTAGACCTGTATTTACATGTTTTTAGTGATGATTACAACTATTCCCACAATTTACAATGAATCCGATGTTAAAATTAATTCCCACGATTTTCAAATGAATCAACGTAACCACAGCTGAAACTATATGGAAGGCATCTTTGGTTACGTCTTTTCATTGATATTGATACCCATTCCCACAATTTACGCTTGAATCCATGCAACTGCAGCTAAAAGGTATTAAAACACACCTATATTTACTTTTTTTCAGTGATATTAACATTCTTTCCCACAATTTAAACATGATTCCGATATTAACGTTCATTCCCACAATTTACACATGAATCGGATATGAACGTTCCTTCCCACAATTGATGCATAAATCCCCAAAACTACTGCTCACACTTTTTAAAATTCACGGTTATTTATTTGTTTTCAGTGATATTAACATTCATTCCTACAATTTAAACATGAATTCGATATTAACGTTCATTCCCACACTTTACACGTGAATCCGATATGAACGTTCCTTCCCACAATTTATGCATAAATCCCCATAACTACAGTTCACATTCCTTAAAAAACACCATTTTTTACTTGTTTTCAGTGATATTAGCATTTATTCCCACAATTTACACATGAATCCGATATTAACATTTCTTCCCACAATTTACGCATGAGTCCCCATAACTACTGCTCACACTCTTTAAAATACACCGTTATTTATATGTTGTCAGTGATATTAACGTTCACTCCCACAAGTTAACACATGAATCCTATAATAACCTTCATTCCCACAATTTACACATGAATCCACGTAATTTCAGCTAAAACATAATAAAGTAGACTTTTATTTACATGTTTTCAATCATAATTACATCTATTCCCACAATTTACAATGAATCCGATATTAAAATTAATTCCCACAATTTTCAAATGACTCCACGTAACCACAACTAAAGCTTTATGGAATTCATCTTTCGTTACCCTTTTTCACTGATGATAATGACACTCATTCCAACAGTTTACACATGAATCCGATATTAACGTTCCTTCCCACAACTTACGCATGAATCCCATAATAACGTTCACTCCCACAATTTACACATGAGTCCACGTAATTTCAACTAAAACAAATTAAATTGCACCTTTATTTACTTGTTCTTTGTGAGAATAAGAAATATTACCACATTTTACAATCAATCCGAAATTAAAATTCATTCCCACAATTTTCAAATGAATCCACGTAACGACAGCTAAAACTATATGGAATGCATCTTTGGTTACGTCTTTTCATTGATATTAATACCCATTCCCACAATTCACGCTTGAATCCATGTAACTGCAGCTAAAAAGTATTAAAATACACCCCTTTTTACTTGTTTTCAGTGATAACAACATTCATTCCCACAATTTACACATGAATCCACGTAAATTCAGCTAAAACATAATAAAGTACAATTATATTTACATGTTTTTAGTAATAATTACATCTATTCCCACAATTTACAATGAATCCGATATTATAATTAATTCCCACAATTTTCAAATGAATCCACGTAAGCACAGCTAAAACTAATTGGAAGGCATCTTTGGTTACCTCTTTTAACTTATGATAATGTTACTCATTCCCACAATTTACACATGAATCCACGTAATTTCAGCTAAAACATAATAAAGTAGACTTTTATTTACATGTTTTCAATCATAATTACATCTATTCCCACAATTTACAATGAATCCGATATTAAAATTAATTCCCACAATTTTCAAATGACTCCACGTAACCACAACTAAAGCTTTATGGAATTCATCTTTCGTTACCCTTTTTCACTGATGATAATGACACTCTTTCCAACAGTTTACACAAGAATCCGATATTAACGTTCCTTCCCACAACTTAGGCATGAATCCCATATTAATGTTCCTTCCCACAATTTACACATGAATCCACGTAATTTCAGCTAAAACATAATAAAGTAGATCTTTATTTACATGTTTTCAAACATAATTACATCTATTGCCACAATTTACAATGAATCCGATATTAAAATTAATTCACACAATTTTCAAATGACTCCACGTAACCACAACTAAAGCTTTATGGAATTCATCTTTCGTTACCCTTTTTCACTGATGATAATGACACTCATTCCAACAGTTTACAAATGAATCTGATATTAACGTTCCTTCCCACAACTTACGCATGAATCCCACAATAACGTTCACTCCCACAATTTACACATGAATCCACGTAATTTCAGCTAAAACATAATAAAGTAGACTTTTATTTACATGTTTTCAATCATAATTACATCTATTCCCACAATTTACAATGAATCCGATATTAAAATTAATTCCCACAATTTTCAAATGACTCCACGTAACCACAACTAAAGCTTTATGGAATTCATCTTTCGTTACCCTTTTTCACTGATGATAATGACACTCTTTCCAACAGTTTACACATGAATCCGATATTAACGTTCCTTCCCACAACTTACGCATGAATCCCATAATAACGTTCACTCCCACAATTTACACATGAGTCCACGTAATTTCAACTAAAACAAATTAAATTGCACCTTTATTTACTTGTTCTTTGTGAGAATAAGAAATATTACCACATTTTACAATGAATCCGAAATTAAAATTCATTCCCACAATTTTCAAATGAATCCACGTAACGACAGCTAAAACCATATGGAATGCATCTTTGGTTACCTCTTTTCATTGATATTGATACCCATTCCCACAATTCACGCTTGAATCCATGTAACTGCAGCTAAAAGTATTAAAATACACCCCTTTTTACTTGTTTTCAGTGATAACAACATTCATTCCCACAATTTACACATGAATCCACGTAAATTCAGCTAAAACATAATAAAGTACAATTATATTTACATGTTTTTAGTAATAATTACATCTATTCCCACAATTTACAATGAATCCGATATTATAATTAATTCCCACAATTTTCAAATGACTCCACGTAACCACAACTAAAGCTTTATGGAATTCATCTTTCGTTACCCTTTTTCACTGATGATAATGACACTCTTTCCAACAGTTTACACAGGAATCCGATATTAACGTTCCTTCCCACAACTTAGGCATGAATCCCATATTAATGTTCCTTCCCACAATTTACACATGAATCCACGTAATTTCAGCTAAAACATAATAAAGTAGATCTTTATTTACATGTTTTCAAACATAATTACATCTATTGCCACAATTTACAATGAATCCGATATTAAAATTAATTCACACAATTTTCAAATGACTCCACGTAACCACAACTAAAGCTTTATGGAATTCATCTTTCGTTACCCTTTTTCACTGATGATAATGACACTCATTCCAACAGTTTACACATGAATCCGATATTAACGTTCCTTCCCACAACTTACGCATCAATCCCATAATAACGTTCACTCCCACAATTTACACATGAGTCCACGTAATTTCAACTAAAACAAATTAAATTGCACCTTTATTTACTTGTTCTTTGTGAGAATAAGAAATATTACCACATTTTACAATCAATCCGAAATTAAAATTCATTCCCACAATTTTCAAATGAATCCACGTAACGACAGCTAAAACTATATGGAATGCATCTTTGGTTACGTCTTTTCATTGATATTGATACCCATTCCCACAATTCACGCTTGAATCCATGTAACTGCAGCTAAAAGTATTAAAATACACCCCTTTTTACTTGTTTTCAGTGATAACAACATTCATTCCCACAATTTACACATGAATCCACGTAAATTCAGCTAAAACATAATAAAGTACAATTATATTTACATGTTTTTAGTAATAATTACATCTATTCCCACAATTTACAATGAATCCGATATTATAATTAATTCCCACAATTTTCAAATGAATCCACGTAAGCACAGCTAAAACTAATTGGAAGGCATCTTTGGTTACCTCTTTTAACTTATGATAATGTTACTCATTCCCACAATTTACACATGAATCCACGTAATTTCAGCTAAAACATAATAAAGTAGACTTTTATTTACATGTTTTCAATCATAATTACATCTATTCCCACAATTTACAATGAATCCGATATTAAAATTAATTCCCACAATTTTCAAATGACTCCACGTAACCACAACTAAAGCTTTATGGAATTCATCTTTCGTTACCCTTTTTCACTGATGATAATGACACTCTTTCCAACAGTTTACACAAGAATCCGATATTAACGTTCCTTCCCACAACTTAGGCATGAATCCCATATTAATGTTCCTTCCCACAATTTACACATGAATCCACGTAATTTCAGCTAAAACATAATAAAGTAGATCTTTATTTACATGTTTTCAAACATAATTACATCTATTGCCACAATTTACAATGAATCCGATATTAAAATTAATTCACACAATTTTCAAATGACTCCACGTAACCACAACTAAAGCTTTATGGAATTCATCTTTCGTTACCCTTTTTCACTGATGATAATGACACTCTTTCCAACAGTTTACACAAGAATCCGATATTAACGTTCCTTCCCACAACTTAGGCATGAATCCCATATTAATGTTCCTTCCCACAATTTACACATGAATCCACGTAATTTCAGCTAAAACATAATAAAGTAGATCTTTATTTACATGTTTTCAAACATAATTACATCTATTGCCACAATTTACAATGAATCCGATATTAAAATTAATTCACACAATTTTCAAATGACTCCACGTAACCACAACTAAAGCTTTATGGAATTCATCTTTCGTTACCCTTTTTCACTGATGATAATGACACTCATTCCAACAGTTTACAAATGAATCTGATATTAACGTTCCTTCCCACAACTTACGCATGAATCCCACAATAACGTTCACTCCCACAATTTACACATGAATCCACGTAATTTCAGCTAAAACATAATAAAGTAGACTTTTATTTACATGTTTTCAATCATAATTACATCTATTCCCACAATTTACAATGAATCCGATATTAAAATTAATTCCCACAATTTTCAAATGACTCCACGTAACCACAACTAAAGCTTTATGGAATTCATCTTTCGTTACCCTTTTTCACTGATGATAACGACACTCTTTCCAACAGTTTACACATGAATCCGATATTAACGTTCCTTCCCACAACTTACGCATGAATCCCATAATAACGTTCACTCCCACAATTTACACATGAGTCCACGTAATTTCAACTAAAACAAATTAAATTGCACCTTTATTTACTTGTTCTTTGTGAGAATAAGAAATATTACCACATTTTACAATGAATCCGAAATTAAAATTCATTCCCACAATTTTCAAATGAATCCACGTAACGACAGCTAAAACCATATGGAATGCATCTTTGGTTACCTCTTTTCATTGATATTGATACCCATTCCCACAATTCACGCTTGAATCCCTGTAACTGCAGCTAAAAAGTATTAAAATACACCCCTTTTTACTTGTTTTCAGTGATAACAACATTCATTCCCACAATTTACACATGAATCCACGTAAATTCAGCTAAAACATAATAAAGTACAATTATATTTACATGTTTTTAGTAATAATTACATCTATTCCCACAATTTACAATGAATCCGATATTATAATTAATTCCCACAATTTTCAAATGAATCCACGTAAGCACAGCTAAAACTAATTGGAAGGCATCTTTGGTTACCTCTTTTCACTGATGATATTGTTTCTCATTCCCACAATTTACACATGAATCCACGTAATTTCAGCTAAAACATAATAAAGTAGACCTGTATTTACTTGTTTTCAGTGATATTAACATCCATTTCCACATTTTACAATGAATCCGATATTAAAATTCATTCCCACAATTTTCAAATGACTCCACGTAACCACATCTAAAGCTTTATGGAATTCATCTTTCGTTACCTCTTTTCACTGATGATAATGACACTCATTCCAACAGTTTACAAATGAATCTGATATTAACGTTCCTTCCCACAACTTACGCATGAATCCCGCAATAACGTTCACTCCCACAATTTACACATGAGTTCACGTAATTTCAACTAAAACAAATTAAATTGCACCTTTATTTACTTGTTCTTAGTGATAATAAGAAATATTACCACATTTTACAATGAATCCGAAATTAAAATTCATTCCCACAACTTTCAAATGAATCCACGTAACGACAGCTAAAACTATATGGAATGCATCTTTGGTTACGTCTTTTCATTGATATTGATACCCATTCCCACAATTCACGCTTGAATCCTTGTAACTGCAGCTAAAAAGTATTAAAATACACCCCTATTTACTTGTTTTCAGTGATAATAACATTCATTCCCACAATTTACACATCAATCCACGTAAATTCAGCTAAAACATAATAAAGTACAATGATATTTACATGTTTTTAGTAATAATTACATCTATTCCCACAATTTACAATGAATCCGATATTATAATTAATTCCCACAATTTTCAAATGAATCCACGTAAGCACAGCTAAAACTAATTGGAAGGCATCTTTGGTTACCTCTTTTCACTGATGATATTGTTTCTCATTCCCACATTTTACACATGAATCCACGTAATTTCAGCTAAAACATAATAAAGTAGACCTGTATTTACTTGTTTTCAGTGATATTAACATCCATTTCCACATTTTACAATGAATCCGATATTAAAATTCATTCCCACAACTTTCAAATGAATCCACGTAACCACAGCTGAAACTATATGGAAGGCATCTTTGGTTACGTCTTTTCATTGATATTGATACCCATTCCCACAATTTACGCTTGAATCCATGCAGCTGCAGCTAAAAGGTATTAAAACACACCTATAATTACTTTTTTCAGTGATATTAACATTCTTTCCCACAATTTAAACATGGTTCCGATATTAACGTTCATTCCCGCAATTTACACATGAATCGGATATGAACGTTCCTTCCCACAATTGATGCATAAATCCCCATAACTACTGCTCACACTTTTTAAAATACACGGTTATTTATTTGTTTTCAGTGATATTAACATTCATTCCTACAATTTAAACATGAATTCGATATTAACGTTCATTCCCACACTTTACACGTGAATCCGATATGAACGTTCCTTCCCACAATTTATGCATAAATCCCCATAACTACAGTTCACATTCCTTAAAAAACACCATTTTTTACTTGTTTTCAGTGATATTAGCATTTATTCCCACAATTTACACATGAATCCGATATTAACATTTCTTCCCACAATTTACGCATGAGTCCCCACAACTATTGCTCACACTCTTTAAAATACACCGTTATTTATATGTTTTCAGTGATATTAACGTTCACTCCCACAAGTTAACACATGAATCCTATAATATCCTTCATTCCCACAATTTACACATGAATCCACGTACTTTTAGCTAAAACATAATAAAGTAGACTTTTATTTACTTGTTTTCAATCATAATTACATCTATTCCCACAATTTACTATGAATCCGATATTAAAATTAATTCCCACAATTTTCAAATGACTCCACGTAACCACAACTAAAGCTTTATGGAATTCATCTTTCGTTACCCTTTTTCACTGATGATAATGACACTCTTTCCAACAGCTTACACAAGAATCCGATATTAACGTTCCTTCCCACAACATGCGCATGAATTCCATAATAACGTTCATTCTCACAATTTACACATGAGAACACGTAATTTCAACTAAAGAAAAAAAATTAAATTGCACCTTTATTTACTTGTTCTTGGAGATAATAAGAAAAATTTCCACATTTTACAATGAATCCGAAATTAAAATTCATTCCCACAACTTTCAAATGAATCCACGTAACCAGAGCTAAAACTGTATGGAATGCATCTTTGGTTACGTCTTTTCATTGATATTGATACCCATTCCCACAATTTACGCTTGAATCCATGTAACAGCCGCTAAACGGTATTAAAATACACCCCTATTTACCTGTTCTTCGTGATATTAACATTCATTCCCACAATTTAAAAATGAATCCGATATTAATGTTCTTTCCAACAAATTACACATGAATCCCATATTAACTTTCATTCCCAGAATTTACACATGAATCCGATAGTAACGTTTTTTCCCACAATTTACACATGAATCCACGTAATTTCAGCTAAAACATAATAAATTAGACCCTAATTTACATGTTTTTAGTGATAATTACATCTATTCCCACAATTTTCAATGAATCCGATATTAAAATTAATTCCCACGATTTTCAAATGAACCCACGTAACCACAAGTAAAACAATTTGAAATGCATCTTTGGTTACGTCTATTCACTGATATTGACACCCATTGCCACAATTTACGCATGAATCCAAGTAACTGCAGCTAAAAGGTATTAAAAACACCCTTATTTACTTGTTTTCAGTGATATTAACATTTATTCCCACAATTTACACAGGAATCCGATATTAACGTTCCTTCCCACAATTTACGCATGAGTCACCATAACTACTGCTCACACTCTTTAAAATACACCGTTATTTTTATGTTGTCAGTGATATTAACATTCATTCCCAGAATTTACACATGAATCCGATAGTAACGTTTTTTCCCACAATTTACACATGAATCCACGTCATTTCAGCTAAAACATAATAAAGTAGACCTTTTTTTACATGTTTTTAGTGATAATTACATCTATTCCCACAATTTACAATGAATCCGATATTAAAATTAATTCCCACGATTTTCAAATGAACCCACGTAGCCGCAACTAAAACTATTTGAAATGCATCTTTGGTTACGTCTTTTCACTGATATTGACACCCATTCCCACAATTTATGCATGAATCCAAGTAACTGCAGCTAAAAGGTATTAAAAAACACCCTTGTTTACTTGTTTTCAGTGATATTAACATTTATTCCCACAATTTACACATGAATCCGATATTAACGTTCCTTCCAACAATTTACGCATGAGTCCCCATAACTACTGCTCACACTCCTTAAAATACACCGTTATTCATTTGTTTTCAGTGATATTAACATTCATTCCCACAGTTTTCACATTAATCCACGTAACCACAGCTAAAACTATATGGAATGCATCTTTGGTTAAGTCTTTTCACTGATATTGACACCAATTCCAAAAATTTACGCATGAATCCATGTAACTGCAGCTAAAAGGTATTAAAATACACCCCTATTTACCTGTTCTTCGTGATATTAACATTCATTCCCACAATTTAAAAATGAATCCGATATAAATGTTCTTTCCAACAAATTACACATGAATCCCATATTAACTTTCATTCCCAGAATTTACACATGAATCCGATAGTAACGTTTTTTCCCACAATTTACACATGAATCCACGTAATTTCAGCTAAAACATAATAAATTAGACCCTATTTTACATGTTTTTAGTGATAATTACATCTATTCCCACAATTTTCAATGAATCCGATATTAAAATTAATTCCCACGATTTTCAAATGAACCCACGTAACCACAAGTAAAACAATTTGAAATGCATCTTTGGTTACGTCTATTCACTGATATTGACACCCATTCCCACAATTTACGCATGAATCCAAGTAACTGCAGCTAAAAGGTATTAAAAGACACCCTTATTTACTTGTTTTCAGAGATATTAACATTTATTCCCACAATTTACACATGAATCCGATATTAACGTTCCTTCCCACAATTTACGCATGAGTCCCCATAACTACTGCTCACAGTACTTAAAATACAACGTTATTTATTTGTTTTCAGTGATATTAACATTCATTCCCACAGTTTTCAAATTAATCCACGTAACCACAGCTAAAACTAAATGGAATGCATCTTTGGTTAAGTCTTTCCACTGATATTGACAACCATTCCCAAAATTTACGCATGAATCCATGTAACTGCAGCTAAAAGGTATTAAAAAACACCCTTATTTACTTGTTTTCAGTGATATAACCCTTTATTCCCACAATTTACACAGGAATCCGATATTAACGTTCCTTCCCACAATTTACGCATGAGTCACCATAACTACTGCTCACACTCTTTAAAATACACCGTTATTTTTATGTTGTCAGTGATATTAACATTCATTCCCAGAATTTACACATGAATCCGATAGTAACGTTTTTTCCCACAATTTACACATGAATCCACGTAATTTCAGCTAAAACATAATTAAGTAGACCTTTATTTACATGTTTTCAATCATAATTACATCTATTCCCACAATTTACAATGAATCCGATATTAAAATTAATTCCCACAATTTTCAAAGGACTCCACGTAACCACAACTAAAGCTTTATGGAATTCATCTTTCGTTACCCTTTTTCACTGATGATAATGACACTCATTCCAACAGTTTACAAATGAATCTGATATTAACGTTCCTTCCCACAACTTACGCATGAATCCCACAATAACGTTCACTCCCACAATTTACACATGAGTCCAGGTAATTTCAACTAAAACAAATTAAATTGCACCTTTATTTACTTGTTCTTAGTGATAATAAGAAATATTACCACATTTTACAATGAATCCGAAATTAAAATTCATTCCCACAACTTTCAAATGAATCCACGTAGCGACAGCTAAAACTATATGGAATGCATCTTTGGTTACGTCTTTTCATTGATATTGATACCCATTCCCACAATTCACGCTTGAATCCATGTAACTGCAGCTAAAAAGTATTAAAATACACCCCTATTTACTTGTTTTCAGTGATAATAACATTCATTCCCACAATTTACACATCAATCCACGTAAATTCAGCTAAAACATAATAAAGTACAATTATATTTACATGTTTTTAGTAATAATTACATCTATTCCCACAATTTAGAATGAATCTGATATTATAATTAATTCCCACAATTTTCAAATGAATCCACGTAAGCACAGCTAAAACTAATTAGAAGGCATCTTTGGTTACCTCTTTTCACTGATGATATTGTTTCTCATTCCTACAATTTACACATGAATCCATGTAATTTCAGCTAAAACATAATAAAGTGGACCTTTATTTACATGTTTTCAATCATAATTACATCTATTCCCACAATTTACCATGAATCCGATATTAAAATTAATTCCCACATTTTTCAAAAGACTCCACGTAACAACAACTAAAGCTTTATGGAATTCATCTTTCGTTACCCTTTTTCACTGATGATAATGACACTCATTCCAACAATTTACACATGAATCCGATATTAACGTTCCTTCCCACAACTTACGCATGAATTCCATAATTACGTTCATTCCCACAATTTACACATGAGTCCATGTAATTTCAACTAAATAAAAAAAATTAAATTGCACCTTTATTTACTTGTTCTTAGTGATGAAAAGAAATATTACCACATTTTACAATGAATCCGAAATGAATATTCATTCCCACAAGTTTCAAATGAATCCACGTAACCACAGCTAAAACTATATGGAATGCATCTTTGGTTACGTCTTTTCATTGATATTGATACCCATTCCCACAATTTACGCTTGAATCCATGTGACGGCAGCTAAAAAGTATTAAAATACACCCCTTTTTACTTGTTTTCAGTGATAATAACATTCATTCCCACAATTTACACATGAATCCACGTAAATTCAGCTAAAACATAATAAAGTACAATTATATTTACATGTTTTTAGTAATAATTACATCTATTCCCACAATTTACAATGAATCCGATATTATAATTAATTCCCACAATTTTCAAATGAATCCACGTAAGCACAGCTAAAACTAATTGGAAGGCATCTTTGGTTACCTCTTTTCACTGATGATATTGTTACTCATTCCCACAATTTACACATGAATCCACGTAATTTCAGCTAAAACATAATAAAGTGGACTTTTATTTACATGTTTTCAATCATAATTACATCTATTCCCACAATTTACAATGAATCCGATATTAAAATTAATTCCCACAATTTTCAAATGACTCCACGTAACAACAACTAAAACTTCATGGAATTCATCTTTGGTTACCCTTTTTCACTGATGATAATGACACTCATTCCAAGAATTTATGCATGAATCCAAGTAACTGCAGCTAAAAGGTATTAAAAAACACCCTTGTTTACTTGTTTTCAGTGATATTAACATTTATTCCCACAATTTACACATGAATCCGATATTAACGTTCCTTCCAACAGTTTACGCATGAGTCCCCATAACTACTGCTCACACTCCTTAAAATACACCGTTATTCATTTGTTTTCAGTGATATTAACATTCATTCCCACAGTTTTCACATTAATCCACGTAACCACAGCTAAAACTATATGGAATTCATCTTCGGTTACCTTTTTTCACTGATGATAATGACACTCATTCCAACAGTATACACATGAATCCGATATTAACGTTCCTTCCCACAACTTACGCATGAATCCCATATTAATGTTCCTTCCCACAATTTACACATGAATCCACGTAGTTTCAGCTAAAACATAATAAAGTAGACCTTTATTTACATGTTTTCAATCATAATTACATCTATTCCCACAATTTACAATGAATCCGATATTAAAATTAATTCCCACAATTTTCAAATGACTCCACGTAACAACAACTAAAACTTCATGGAATTCATCTTTGGTTACCCTTTTTCACTGATGATAATGACACTCATTCCAAGAATTTATGCATGAATCCAAGTAACTGCAGCTAAAAGGTATTAAAAAACACCCTTGTTTACTTGTTTTCAGTGATATTAACATTTATTCCCACAATTTACACATGAATCCGATATTAACGTTCCTTCCAACAATTTACGCATGAGTCCCCATAACTACTGCTCACACTCCTTAAAATACACCGTTATTCATTTGTTTTCAGTGATATTAACATTCATTCCCACAGTTTTCACATTAATCCACGTAACCACAGCTAAAACTATATGGAATTCATCTTCGGTTACCTTTTTTCACTGATGATAATGACACTCATTCCAACAGTTTACACATGAGCCGATATTAACGTTCATTCCCACAATTTACACATGAATCCGATATGAACGTTCCTTCCCACAATTTATGCATAAATCCCCATAAATACTGCTCACACTCTTTAAAATACACGGTTAGTTATTTGTTTGCAGTGATATTAACTTTTATTCCCACAATTTACACATGAATCCGATATTAAAATTAATTCCCGGAATTTTCAAATGACTCCGCGTAACCACAACTAAAACTTTATGGAATTCATCTTTGGCTACGCTTTTTCACTGATCATAATGACACTCCTTCCAACAGTTTACACATGAATCCAATATTACGTTCCTTCCCACAACTTAGGCATGAATCCCATATTAATGTTCCTTCCCACAATTTACACATGAATCCACGTAATTTCAGCTAAAACATAATAAAGTAGACCAAGACCATGTTTTCAATCATAATTACATCTATTCCCACAATTTACAATGAATCCGAAATTAAAATTCATTCCCACAAATTTCAAATGAATCCACGTAACCACAGCTAAAACTATATGGAATGCATCTTTGGTTACGTCTTTTCATTGATATTGATACCCATTCCCACAATTTACGCTTGAATCCATGTAACGGCAGCTAAAAGGTATTAAAATACACCCCTATTTACCTGTTCTCCGTGATATTAACATTCATTCCCACAATTTAAAAATGAATCCGATATTAATATTTTTTCCAACAATATACACATGAATCCCATATTAACTTTCATTCCCAGAATTTACACATGAATCCGATAGTAACGTTTTTTCCCACAATTTACACATGAATCCACGTCATTTCAGCTAAAACATAATAAAGTAGACCTTTTTTTACATGTTTTTAGTGATAATTACCTCTATTCCCACAATGTACAATGAATCCGATATTAAAATTAATTCCCACGGTTTTCAAATGAACCCACGTAACCACAACTAAAACTATTTGAAATGCATCTTTGGTTACGTCTTTTCACTGATATAGACACCCATTCCCACAATTTACGCATGAATCCAAGTAACTGCAGCTAAAAGGTATTAAAAAACACCCTTGTTTACTTGTTTTCAGTGATATTAACATTTATTCCCACAATTTACACATGAATCCGATATTAACGTTCCTTCCCACAGTTTACGCATGAGTCCCCATAACTTCTGCTCACACTCCTTAAAATACACCGTTATTCATTTGTTTTCAGTGATATTAACATTCATTCAAACAACTTTCAAATGAATCCACGTAACCACAGCTAAAACTATATGGAATGCATCTTTGGTTACGTCTTTTCATTGATATTGATACCCATTCCCACAATTTACGCTTGAATCTATGTGACGGCAGCTAAAAGGTATTAAAATACACCCTTATTTACTTGTTTTCAGTGATATTAACATTTATTCCCACAATTTACACATGAATCCGATATTAACGTTCCTTCCCACAGTTTACGCATGAGTCCCCATAACTTCTGCTCACACTCCTTAAAATACACCGTTATTCATTTGTTTTCAGTGATATTAACATTCATTCCCACAGTTTTCACATAAATCCACGTAACCACAGCTAAAACTATATCGAATGCATCTTTGGTTAAGTCTTTTCACTGATATTGACACCCACTCCCAAATTTACGCATGAATCCATGTAACTGCAGCTAAAAGGTATTAAAAAACACCCTTATTTACTTGTTTTCAGTGATATTAACATTTATTCCCACAATTTACACATGAATCCGATATTAACGTTGCTTCCCACAATTTACGCATGAGTCACCATAACTACTGCTCACACTCTTTAAAATACACCGTTATTTATATGTTGTCAGTGATATTAACATTCATTCCCACAGTTTACACATGAGCCGATATTAACGTTCATTCCCACAACTTACACATGAATCCGATATGAACGTTCCTTCCCACAAATTATGCATAAATCCCCATAACTCCTGCTCACACTCTTTAAAATACACGGTTATTTATTTGTTTTCAGTGATATTAACATATATTCCCACAATTTAAACATGAACCGATATTTACGTTCATTCCCACACTTTACACATGAATCCGATATGAACGTTCCTTCCCACAATTTATGGATAAATCCCCATAACTACAGTTCACATTCCTTAAAAAACAACATTTTTTACTTGTTTTCAGTGATATTAACTTTTATTCCCACAATTTACACATGAATCCGATATTAAAATTAATTCACACAATTTTCAAATGACTCCACGTAACCACAACTAAAGCTTTATGGAATTCATCTTTCGTTACCCTTTTTCACTGATGATAATGACACTCTTTCCAACAGTTTACACATGAATCCGATATTAACGTTCCTTCCCACAACTTACGCATGAATCCCATAATAACGTTCACTCCCACAATTTACACATGAGTCCACGTAATTTCAACTAAAACAAATTAAATTGCACCTTTATTTACTTGTTCTTTGTGAGAATAAGAAATATTACCACATTTTACAATGAATCCGAAATTAAAATTCATTCCCACAATTTTCAAATGAATCCACGTAACGACAGCTAAAACCATATGGAATGCATCTTTGGTTACCTCTTTTCATTGATATTGATACCCATTCCCACAATTCACGCTTGAATCCATGTAACTGCAGCTAAAAAGTATTAAAATACACCCCTTTTTACTTGTTTTCAGTGATAACAACATTCATTCCCACAATTTACACATGAATCCACGTAAATTCAGCTAAAACATAATAAAGTACAATTATATTTACATGTTTTTAGTAATAATTACATCTATTCCCACAATTTACAATGAATCCGATATTATAATTAATTCCCACAATTTTCAAATGACTCCACGTAACCACAACTAAAGCTTTATGGAATTCATCTTTCGTTACCCTTTTTCACTGATGATAATGACACTCTTTCCAACAGTTTACACAAGAATCCGATATTAACGTTCCTTCCCACAACTTAGGCATGAATCCCATATTAATGTTCCTTCCCACAATTTACACATGAATCCACGTAATTTCAGCTAAAACAAAATAAAGTAGATCTTTATTTACATGTTTTCAAACATAATTACATCTATTGCCACAATTTACAATGAATCCGATATTAAAATTAATTCACACAATTTTCAAATGACTCCACGTAACCACAACTAAAGCTTTATGGAATTCATCTTTTGTTACCCTTTTTCACTGATGATAATGACACTCATTCCAACAGTTTACAAATGAATCTGATATTAACGTTCCTTCCCACAACTTACGCATGAATCCCACAATAACGTTCACTCCCACAATTTACACATGAATCCACGTAATTTCAGCTAAAACATAATAAAGTAGACTTTTATTTACATGTTTTCAATCATAATTACATCTATTCCCACAATTTACAATGAATCCGATATTAAAATTAATTCCCACAATTTTCAAATGACTCCACGTAACCACAACTAAAGCTTTATGGAGTTCATCTTTCGTTACCCTTTTTCACTGATGATAATGACACTCTTTCCAACAGTTTACACATGAATCCGATATTAACGTTCCTTCCCACAACTTACGCATGAATCCCATAATAACGTTCACTCCCACAATTTACACATGAGTCCACGTAATTTCAACTAAAACAAATTAAATTGCACCTTTATTTACTTGTTCTTTGTGAGAATAAGAAATATTACCACATTTTACAATGAATCCGAAATTAAAATTCATTCCCACAATTTTCAAATGAATCCACGTAACGACAGCTAAAACCATATGGAATGCATCTTTGGTTACCTCTTTTCATTGATATTGATACCCATTCCCACAATTCACGCTTGAATCCATGTAACTGCAGCTAAAAAGTATTAAAATACACCCCTTTTTACTTGTTTTCAGTGATAACAACATTCATTCCCACAATTTACACATGAATCCACGTAAATTCAGCTAAAACATAATAAAGTACAATTATATTTACATGTTTTTAGTAATAATTACATCTATTCCCACAATTTACAATGAATCCGATATTATAATTAATTCCCACAGTTTTCAAATTAATCCACGTAACCACAGCTAAAACTATGTGGAATGCATCTTTGGTTAAGTCTTTCCAGGATATTGACACCCATTCCCACAATTTACACATGAGCCGTTATTAACGTTTCTTCCCACAACTTACGCATGAATCCCTTAATAACGTTCATTCCCACAATTTACACATGAGTTGACGTAATTTCATCTAAAACAAATTAAAGTGCACCTTTATTTACTTGTTTTTATTGATAATAAGATATATCACCACATTTTACAATGAATCCGATATTAAAATTCATTCCCACAACTTTCAAATGAATCCACATAACCACAGCTAAAACTATATGGAATGCATCTTTGGTTACGTCTTTTCATTCATATTGATACCCATTCTCACAATTTAAACCTGAATCCGATATTAAAGTTCCTGCCCATAAGTTACGTATGAACCCAGATAACTACAGCACACAGTATTTAAAATATCCCCTTATTTACTGGGTTTCGGTGATATTAGCTAACATTCATTCCCACATTTTAGACATAAATCCGATATTAACGCTCCTTCCCACAACATACGCACGAATTCCATAATAACGTTCATTCCCACAATTTACACATGAGTCCACGTAACTTCAACTAAATAAAAAAAATTAAATTGCACCTTTATTTACTTGTTTTTAGTGATAATAAGATATATCACCACATTTTACAATGAATCCGATATTAAAATTCATTCCCACAACTTTCAAATGAACCCACGTAACCACAGCTAAAACTATATGGAATGCATCTTTGGTTACGTCTTTTCATTGATATTGATACCCATTCCCACAATTTACGCTTGAATCCATGTAACTGCAGCTAAAAAGTATTAAAACACACCTATATTTACTTCTTTTCTGTGATATTAACATTCATTCCCACAATTTAAACATGATTCCGATATTAACGTTCATTCCCACAATTTACACATGAAACCGATATGAACGTTCCTTCCCACAATTTATGCATAAATCCCCATAACTCCTGCCCACACTTTTTAAAATACACGGTTATTTATTTGTTTTCAGTGATATTAACATTCATTCCCGCAATTTAAACATGAATCCGATATTAACGTTCATTCCCACACTTTACACATGAATCCGATAATAACGTTCCTTCCCACAACTTACGCATGAATCCCATATTAATGTTCCTTCCCACAATTTACACATGAATCCACGTAATTTCAGCTAAAACATAATAAAATAGACCTTTATTTACATGTTTTCAATCATAATTACATCTATTCCCACAATTTACAATGAATCCGATATTAAAATTAATTCCCACAATTTTCAAATGAATCAACGTAACCACAGCTAAAACAATGTGGAATGCATCTTTGGTTACGTCTTTTCACTGATATTGACACCCATTCCCACAATTTACGCATGAATCCATGTAACTGCGGCTAAAAGGTATTAAAAAACACACTCATTTATTTGTTTTCAGCGATATTAACATTCATTCCCACAATTTAAACATGAATCCAATGTTAACGTTCATTCCCACAATTTATGCATAAATCCCCAGAACTACTGTTCACACTCTTTAAAATACACCGTTATTTATTTGTTTTCAGTGATATTAACATTCATTCCCACAATTTAAACATGAATCCGATATTATCGTTCATTCCCACAATTTACAGATAAATCCCATCTGAACATTTCTTCCCACAATTTATGCATAAATCCCCATAACTACAGTTCACACTCCTTAAAAACACCCTTATTTACTTGTTTTCAGTGATATTAACATCCATTTCCACATTTTACAATGAATCCGATATTAAAATTAATTCCCACAACTTTCAAATGAATCCACGTAACCACAGCTGAAACTACATGGAAGGTATTTTTGGTTACGTCTTTTCATTGATATTGATACCCATTCCCACAATTTACGCTTGAATCACTGCAACTGCAGCTAAAAGGTTTTAAAACACACCTATATTTACTTTTTTTCAGTGATATTAACATTCTTTCCCACAATTTAAACATGATTCCGATATTAACGTTCATTCCCACAATTTACACATGAATCCGATATGAACGTTCCTTCCCACAATTGATGCATAAATCCCCATAACTACTGCTCACACGTTTTAAAATACACGGTTATTTATTTGTTTTCAGTGATATTAACATTCATTCCCACAATTTAAAAATGTATCCGATATTAATGTTCTTTCCAACAATTTACACATGAACCCCATATTAACTTTCATTCCCAGAATTTACACATGAATCCGATATGAACGTTCCTTCCCACAATTTATGGATAAATCTCCATAACTACAGTTAACATTCCTTAAAAAACACCATTTTTTACTTGTTTTCAGTGATATTAGCATTTATTCCCACAATTTACACGAGAATCCGATATTAACATTTCTTCCCACAATTTACGCATGAGTCCCCATAACTACTGCTCACACTCTTTAAAATACACCGTTATTTATATGTTTTCAGTGATATTAACGTTCACTCCCACAAGTTAACACATGAATCCTATAATTACCTTCATTCCCACAATTTACACATGAATCCACGTAATTTCAGCTAAAACATAATATAGTAGACCTTTATTTACATGTTTTCAATCATAATTACATCTATTCCCACAATTTACAATGAATCCGATATTAAAATTAATTCCCACAATTTTCAAATGACTCCACGTAACCACAACTAAAGCTTTATGGAATTCATCTTTCGTTACCCTTTTTCACTGATGATAATGACACTCATTCCAACAGTTTACAAATGAATCCGATATTAACGTTCCTTCCCACAACTTACGCATGAATCCAATAATAACGTTCACTCCCACAATTTACACATGAGTCCACGTAATTTCAACTAAAACAAATTAAATTGCACCTTTATTTACTTGTTCTTAGTGATAATAAGAAATATTACCACATTTTACAATGAATCCGAAATTAAAATTCATTCCCACAACTTTCAAATGAATCCACGTAACGACAGCTAAAACTATATGAAATGCATCTTTGGTTGCGTCTTTTCATTGATATTGATACCCATTCCCACAATTCACGCTTGAATCCATGTAACTGCAGCTAAAAGGTATTAAAATACACCCCTATTTACTTGTTTTCAGTGATAACAACATTCATTCCCACAATTTACACATGAATCCACGTAAATTCAGCTAAAACATAATAAAGTACAATTATATTTACATGTTTTTAGTAATAATTACATCTATTCCCACAATTTACAATGAATCCGATATTATAATTAATTCCCACAATTTTCAAATGAATCCACGTAAGCACAGCTAAAACTAATTGGAAGGCATCTTTGGTTACCTCTTTTCACTGATGATATTGTTTCTCATTCCCACAATTTACACATGAATCCACGTAATTTCAGCTAAAACATAATAAAGTAGACCTGTATTTACTTGTTTTCAGTGATATTAACATCCATTTCCACATTTTACAATGAATCCGATATTAAAATTAATTCCCAAAACTTTCAAATGAATCCACGTAACCACAGCTGAAACTACATGGAAGGTATTTTTGGTTACGTCTTTTCATTGATATTGATACCCATTCCCACAATTTACGCTTGAATCACTGCAACTGCAGCTAAAAGGTATTAAAACACACCTATATTTACTTTTTTTCAGTGATATTAACATTCTTTCCCACAATTTAAACATGATTCCGATATTAACGTTCATTCCCACAATTTACACATGAATCCGATATGAACGTTCCTTCCCACAATTGATGCATAAATCCCCATAACTACTGCTCACACGTTTTAAAAGACACGGTTATTTATTTGTTTTCAGTGATATTAACATTCATTCCCACAATTTAAAAATGTATCCGATATTAATGTTCTTTCCAACAATTTACACATGAACCCCATATTAACTTTCATTCCCAGAATTTACACATGAATCCGATATGAACGTTCCTTCCCACAATTTATGGATAAATCTCCATAACTACAGTTAACATTCCTTAAAAAACACCATTTTTTACTTGTTTTCAGTGATATTAGCATTTATTCCCACAATTTACACGAGAATCCGATATTAACATTTCTTCCCACAATTTACGCATGAGTCCCCATAACTACTGCTCACACTCTTTAAAATACACCGTTATTTATATGTTTTCAGTGATATTAACGTTCACTCCCACAAGTTAACACATGAATCCTATAATTACCTTCATTCCCACAATTTACACATGAATCCACGTAATTTCAGCTAAAACATAATATAGTAGACCTTTATTTACATGTTTTCAATCATAATTACATCTATTCCCACAATTTACAATGAATCCGATATTAAAATTAATTCCCACAATTTTCAAATGACTCCACGTAACCACAACTAAAGCTTTATGGAATTCATCTTTCGTTACCCTTTTTCACTGATGATAATGACACTCATTCCAACAGTTTACAAATGAATCCGATATTAACGTTCCTTCCCACAACTTACGCATGAATCCAATAATAACGTTCACTCCCACAATTTACACATGAGTCCACGTAATTTCAACTAAAACAAATTAAATTGCACCTTTATTTACTTGTTCTTAGTGATAATAAGAAATATTACCACATTTTACAATGAATCCGAAATTAAAATTCATTCCCACAACTTTCAAATGAATCCACGTAACGACAGCTAAAACTATATGAAATGCATCTTTGGTTGCGTCTTTTCATTGATATTGATACCCATTCCCACAATTCACGCTTGAATCCATGTAACTGCAGCTAAAAGGTATTAAAATACACCCCTATTTACTTGTTTTCAGTGATAATAACATTCATTCCCACAATTTACACATGAATCCACGTAAATTCAGCTAAAACATAATAAAGTACAATTATATTTACATGTTTTTAGTAATAATTACATCTATTCCCACAATTTACAATGAATCCGATATTATAATTAATTCCCACAATTTTCAAATGAATCCACGCAAGCACAGCTAAAACTAATTGGAAGGCATCTTTGGTTACCTCTTTTCACTGATGATAATGTTACTCATTCCCACAATTTACACATGAATCCACGTAATTTCAGCTAAAACATAATAAAGTAGACCTGTATTTACATGTTTTTAGTGATGATTACAACTATTCCCACAATTTACAATGAATCCGATGTTAAAATTAATTCCCACGATTTTCAAATGAATCAACGTAACCACAGCTGAAACTATATGGAAGGCATCTTTGGTTACGTCTTTTCATTGATATTGATACCCATTCCCACAATTTACGCTTGAATCCATGCAACTGCAGCTAAAAGGTATTAAAACACACCTATATTTACTTTTTTTCAGTGATATTAACATTCTTTCCCACAATTTAAACATGATTCCGATATTAACGTTCATTCCCACAATTTACACATGAATCGGATATGAACGTTCCTTCCCACAATTGATGCATAAATCCCCAAAACTACTGCTCACACTTTTTAAAATTCACGGTTATTTATTTGTTTTCAGTGATATTAACATTCATTCCTACAATTTAAACATGAATTCGATATTAACGTTCATTCCCACACTTTACACGTGAATCCGATATGAACGTTCCTTCCCACAATTTATGCATAAATCCCCATAACTACAGTTCACATTCCTTAAAAAACACCATTTTTTACTTGTTTTCAGTGATATTAGCATTTATTCCCACAATTTACACATGAATCCGATATTAACATTTCTTCCCACAATTTACGCATGAGTCCCCATAACTACTGCTCACACTCTTTAAAATACACCGTTATTTATATGATGTCAGTGATATTAACGTTCACTCCCACAAGTTAACACATGAATCCTATAATAACCTTCATTCCCACAATTTACACATGAATCCACGTAATTTCAGCTAAAACATAATAAAGTAGACTTTTATTTACATGTTTTCAATCATAATTACATCTATTCCCACAATTTACAATGAATCCGATATTAAAATTAATTCCCACAATTTTCAAATGACTCCACGTAACCACAACTAAAGCTTTATGGAATTCATCTTTCGTTACCCTTTTTCACTGATGATAATGACACTCATTCCAACAGTTTACACATGAATCCGATATTAACGTTCCTTCCCACAACTTACGCATGAATCCCATAATAACGTTCACTCCCACAATTTACACATGAGTCCACGTAATTTCAACTAAAACAAATTAAATTGCACCTTTATTTACTTGTTCTTTGTGAGAATAAGAAATATTACCACATTTTACAATCAATCCGAAATTAAAATTCATTCCCACAATTTTCAAATGAATCCACGTAACGACAGCTAAAACTATATGGAATGCATCTTTGGTTGCGTCTTTTCATTGATATTGATACCCATTCCCACAATTCACGCTTGAATCCATGTAACTGCAGCTAAAAAGTATTAAAATACACCCCTTTTTACTTGTTTTCAGTGATAACAACATTCATTCCCAGAATTTACACATGAATCCGATATGAACGTTCCTTCCCACAATTTATGGATAAATCTCCATAACTACAGTTAACATTCCTTAAAAAACACCATTTTTTACTTGTTTTCAGTGATATTAGCATTTATTCCCACAATTTACACGAGAATCCGATATTAACATTTCTTCCCACAATTTACGCATGAGTCCCCATAACTACTGCTCACACTCTTTAAAATACACCGTTATTTATATGTTTTCAGTGATATTAACGTTCACTCCCACAAGTTAACACATGAATCCTATAATTACCTTCATTCCCACAATTTACACATGAATCCACGTAATTTCAGCTAAAACATAATATAGTAGACCTTTATTTACATGTTTTCAATCATAATTACATCTATTCCCACAATTTACAATGAATCCGATATTAAAATTAATTCCCACAATTTTCAAATGACTCCACGTAACCACAACTAAAGCTTTATGGAATTCATCTTTCGTTACCCTTTTTCACTGATGATAATGACACTCATTCCAACAGTTTACAAATGAATCCGATATTAACGTTCCTTCCCACAACTTACGCATGAATCCAATAATAACGTTCACTCCCACAATTTACACATGAGTCCACGTAATTTCAACTAAAACAAATTAAATTGCACCTTTATTTACTTGTTCTTAGTGATAATAAGAAATATTACCACATTTTACAATGAATCCGAAATTAAAATTCATTCCCACAACTTTCAAATGAATCCACGTAACGACAGCTAAAACTATATGAAATGCATCTTTGGTTGCGTCTTTTCATTGATATTGATACCCATTCCCACAATTCACGCTTGAATCCATGTAACTGCAGCTAAAAGGTATTAAAGTACACCCCTATTTACTTGTTTTCAGTGATAATAACATTCATTCCCACAATTTACACATGAATCCACGTAAATTCAGCTAAAACATAATAAAGTACAATTATATTTACATGTTTTTAGTAATAATTACATCTATTCCCACAATTTACAATGAATCCGATATTATAATTAATTCCCACAATTTTCAAATGAATCCACGCAAGCACAGCTAAAACTAATTGGAAGGCATCTTTGGTTACCTCTTTTCACTGATGATAATGTTACTCATTCCCACAATTTACACATGAATCCACGTAATTTCAGCTAAAACATAATAAAGTAGACCTGTATTTACATGTTTTTAGTGATGATTACAACTATTCCCACAATTTACAATGAATCCGATGTTAAAATTAATTCCCACGATTTTCAAATGAATCAACGTAACCACAGCTGAAACTATATGGAAGGCATCTTTGGTTACGTCTTTTCATTGATATTGATACCCATTCCCACAATTTACGCTTGAATCCATGCAACTGCAGCTAAAAGGTATTAAAACACACCTATATTTACTTTTTTTCAGTGATATTAACATTCTTTCCCACAATTTAAACATGATTCCGATATTAACGTTCATTCCCACAATTTACACATGAATCGGATATGAACGTTCCTTCCCACAATTGATGCATAAATCCCCAAAACTACTGCTCACACTTTTTAAAATTCACGGTTATTTATTTGTTTTCAGTGATATTAACATTCATTCCTACAATTTAAACATGAATTCGATATTAACGTTCATTCCCACACTTTACACGTGAATCCGATATGAACGTTCCTTCCCACAATTTATGCATAAATCCCCATAACTACAGTTCACATTCCTTAAAAAACACCATTTTTTACTTGTTTTCAGTGATATTAGCATTTATTCCCACAATTTACACATGAATCCGATATTAACATTTCTTCCCACAATTTACGCATGAGTCCCCATAACTACTGCTCACACTCTTTAAAATACACCGTTATTTATATGATGTCAGTGATATTAACGTTCACTCCCACAAGTTAACACATGAATCCTATAATAACCTTCATTCCCACAATTTACACATGAATCCACGTAATTTCAGCTAAAACATAATAAAGTAGACTTTTATTTACATGTTTTCAATCATAATTACATCTATTCCCACAATTTACAATGAATCCGATATTAAAATTAATTCCCACAATTTTCAAATGACTCCACGTAACCACAACTAAAGCTTTATGGAATTCATCTTTCGTTACCCTTTTTCACTGATGATAATGACACTCATTCCAACAGTTTACACATGAATCCGATATTAACGTTCCTTCCCACAACTTACGCATGAATCCCATAATAACGTTCACTCCCACAATTTACACATGAGTCCACGTAATTTCAACTAAAACAAATTAAATTGCACCTTTATTTACTTGTTCTTTGTGAGAATAAGAAATATTACCACATTTTACAATCAATCCGAAATTAAAATTCATTCCCACAATTTTCAAATGAATCCACGTAACGACAGCTAAAACTATATGGAATGCATCTTTGGTTGCGTCTTTTCATTGATATTGATACCCATTCCCACAATTCACGCTTGAATCCATGTAACTGCAGCTAAAAAGTATTAAAATACACCCCTTTTTACTTGTTTTCAGTGATAACAACATTCATTCCCAGAATTTACACATGAATCCGATATGAACGTTCCTTCCCACAATTTATGGATAAATCTCCATAACTACAGTTAACATTCCTTAAAAAACACCATTTTTTACTTGTTTTCAGTGATATTAGCATTTATTCCCACAATTTACACGAGAATCCGATATTAACATTTCTTCCCACAATTTACGCATGAGTCCCCATAACTACTGCTCACACTCTTTAAAATACACCGTTATTTATATGTTTTCAGTGATATTAACGTTCACTCCCACAAGTTAACACATGAATCCTATAATTACCTTCATTCCCACAATTTACACATGAATCCACGTAATTTCAGCTAAAACATAATAAAGTAGACTTTTATTTACATGTTTTCAATCATAATTACATCTATTCCCACAATTTACAATGAATCCGATATTAAAATTAATTCCCACAATTTTCAAATGACTCCACGTAACCACAACTAAAGCTTTATGGAATTCATCTTTCGTTACCCTTTTTCACTGATGATAATGACACTCTTTCCAACAGTTTACACAAGAATCCGATATTAACGTTCCTTCCCACAACTTAGGCATGAATCCCATATTAATGTTCCTTCCCACAATTTACACATGAATCCACGTAATTTCAGCTAAAACATAATAAAGTAGATCTTTATTTACATGTTTTCAATCATAATTACATCTATTCCCACAATTTACAATGAATCCGATATTAAAATTAATTCCCACAATTTTCAAATGACTCCACGTAACCACAACTAAAGCTTTATGGAATTCATCTTTCGTTACCCTTTTTCACTGATGATAATGACACTCTTTCCAACAGTTTACACATGAATCCGATATTAACGTTCCTTCCCACAACTTACGCATGAATCCCATAATAACGTTCACTCCCACAATTTACACATGAGTCCACGTAATTTCAACTAAAACAAATTAAATTGCACCTTTATTTACTTGTTCTTTGTGAGAATAAGAAATATTACCACCTTTTACAATGAATCCGAAATTAAAATTCATTCCCACAATTTTCAAATGAATCCACGTAACGACAGCTAAAACCATATGGAATGCATCTTTGGTTACCTCTTTTCATTGATATTGATACCCATTCCCACAATTCACGCTTGAATCCATGTAACTGCAGCTAAAAGTATTAAAATACACCCCTTTTTACTTGTTTTCAGTGATAACAACATTCATTCCCAGAATTTACACATGAATCCGATATGAACGTTCCTTCCCACAATTTATGGATAAATCTCCATAACTACAGTTAACATTCCTTAAAAAACACCATTTTTTACTTGTTTTCAGTGATATTAGCATTTATTCCCACAATTTACACGAGAATCCGATATTAACATTTCTTCCCACAATTTACGCATGAGTCCCCATAACTACTGCTCACACTCTTTAAAATACACCGTTATTTATATGTTTTCAGTGATATTAACGTTCACTCCCACAAGTTAACACATGAATCCTATAATTACCTTCATTCCCACAATTTACACATGAATCCACGTAATTTCAGCTAAAACATAATATAGTAGACCTTTATTTACATGTTTTCAATCATAATTACATCTATTCCCACAATTTACAATGAATCCGATATTAAAATTAATTCCCACAATTTTCAAATGACTCCACGTAACCACAACTAAAGCTTTATGGAATTCATCTTTCGTTACCCTTTTTCACTGATGATAATGACACTCATTCCAACAGTTTACAAATGAATCCGATATTAACGTTCCTTCCCACAACTTACGCATGAATCCAATAATAACGTTCACTCCCACAATTTACACATGAGTCCACGTAATTTCAACTAAAACAAATTAAATTGCACCTTTATTTACTTGTTCTTAGTGATAATAAGAAATATTACCACATTTTACAATGAATCCGAAATTAAAATTCATTCCCACAACTTTCAAATGAATCCACGTAACGACAGCTAAAACTATATGAAATGCATCTTTGGTTGCGTCTTTTCATTGATATTGATACCCATTCCCACAATTCACGCTTGAATCCATGTAACTGCAGCTAAAAGGTATTAAAATACACCCCTATTTACTTGTTTTCAGTGATAATAACATTCATTCCCACAATTTACACATGAATCCACGTAAATTCAGCTAAAACATAATAAAGTACAATTATATTTACATGTTTTTAGTAATAATTACATCTATTCCCACAATTTACAATGAATCCGATATTATAATTAATTCCCACAATTTTCAAATGAATCCACGCAAGCACAGCTAAAACTAATTGGAAGGCATCTTTGGTTACCTCTTTTCACTGATGATAATGTTACTCATTCCCACAATTTACACATGAATCCACGTAATTTCAGCTAAAACATAATAAAGTAGACCTGTATTTACATGTTTTTAGTGATGATTACAACTATTCCCACAATTTACAATGAATCCGATGTTAAAATTAATTCCCACGATTTTCAAATGAATCAACGTAACCACAGCTGAAACTATATGGAAGGCATCTTTGGTTACGTCTTTTCATTGATATTGATACCCATTCCCACAATTTACGCTTGAATCCATGCAACTGCAGCTAAAAGGTATTAAAACACACCTATATTTACTTTTTTTCAGTGATATTAACATTCTTTCCCACAATTTAAACATGATTCCGATATTAACGTTCATTCCCACAATTTACACATGAATCGGATATGAACGTTCCTTCCCACAATTGATGCATAAATCCCCAAAACTACTGCTCACACTTTTTAAAATTCACGGTTATTTATTTGTTTTCAGTGATATTAACATTCATTCCTACAATTTAAACATGAATTCGATATTAACGTTCATTCCCACACTTTACACGTGAATCCGATATGAACGTTCCTTCCCACAATTTATGCATAAATCCCCATAACTACAGTTCACATTCCTTAAAAAACACCATTTTTTACTTGTTTTCAGTGATATTAGCATTTATTCCCACAATTTACACATGAATCCGATATTAACATTTCTTCCCACAATTTACGCATGAGTCCCCATAACTACTGCTCACACTCTTTAAAATACACCGTTCTTTATATGTTGTCAGTGATATTAACGTTCACTCCCACAAGTTAACACATGAATCCTATAATAACCTTCATTCCCACAATTTACACATGAATCCACGTAATTTCAGCTAAAACATAATAAAGTAGACTTTTATTTACATGTTGTCAATCATAATTACATCTATTCCCACAATTTACAATGAATCCGATATTAAAATTAATTCCCACAATTTTCAAATGACTCCACGTAACCACAACTAAAGCTTTATGGAATTCATCTTTCGTTACCCTTTTTCACTGATGATAATGACACTCATCCCAACAGTTTACACATGAATCCGATATTAACGTTCCTTCCCACAACTTACGCATGAATCCCATAGTAACGTTCACTCCCACAATTTACACATGAGTCCACGTAATTTCAACTAAAACAAATTAAATTGCACCTTTATTTACTTGTTCTTTGTGAGAATAAGAAATATTACCACATTTTACAATCAATCCGAAATTAAAATTCAATCCCACAATTTTCAAATGAATCCACGTAACGACAGCTAAAACTATATGGAATGCATCTTTGGTTACGTCTTTTCATTGATATTGATACCCATTCCCACAATTCACGCTTGAATCCATGTAACTGCAGCTAAAAAGTATTAAAATACACCCCTTTTTACTTGTTTTCAGTGATAACAACATTCATTCCCACAATTTACACATGAATCCACGTAAATTCAGCTAAAACATAATAAAGTACAATTATATTTACATGTTTTTAGTAATAATTACATCTATTCCCACAATTTACAATGAATCCGATATTATAATTAATTCCCACAATTTTCAAATGAATCCACGTAAGCACAGCTAAAACTAATTGGAAGGCATCTTTGGTTACCTCTTTTAACTTATGATAATGTTACTCATTCCCACAATTTACACATGAATCCACGTAATTTCAGCTAAAACATAATAAAGTAGACTTTTATTTACATGTTTTCAATCATAATTACATCTATTCCCACAATTTACAATGAATCCGATATTAAAATTAATTCCCACAATTTTCAAATGACTCCACGTAACCACAACTAAAGCTTTATGGAATTCATCTTTCGTTACCCTTTTTCACTGATGATAATGACACTCTTTCCAACAGTTTACACAAGAATCCGATATTAACGTTCCTTCCCACAACTTAGGCATGAATCCCATATTAATGTTCCTTCCCACAATTTACACATGAATCCACGTAATTTCAGCTAAAACATAATAAAGTAGATCTTTATTTACATGTTTTCAAACATAATTACATCTATTGCCACAATTTACAATGAATCCGATATTAAAATTAATTCACACAATTTTCAAATGACTCCACGTAACCACAACTAAAGCTTTATGGAATTCATCTTTCGTTACCCTTTTTCACTGATGATAATGACACTCATTCCAACAGTTTACAAATGAATCTGATATTAACGTTCCTTCCCACAACTTACGCATGAATCCCACAATAACGTTCACTCCCACAATTTACACATGAATCCACGTAATTTCAGCTAAAACATAATAAAGTAGACTTTTATTTACATGTTTTCAATCATAATTACATCTATTCCCACAATTTACAATGAATCCGATATTAAAATTAATTCCCACAATTTTCAAATGACTCCACGTAACCACAACTAAAGCTTTATGGAATTCATCTTTCGTTACCCTTTTTCACTGATGATAATGACACTCTTTCCAACAGTTTACACATGAATCCGATATTAACGTTCCTTCCCACAACTTACGCATGAATCCCATAATAACGTTCACTCCCACAATTTACACATGAGTCCACGTAATTTCAACTAAAACAAATTAAATTGCACCTTTATTTACTTGTTCTTTGTGAGAATAAGAAATATTACCACATTTTACAATGAATCCGAAATTAAAATTCATTCCCACAATTTTCAAATGAATCCACGTAACGACAGCTAAAACCATATGGAATGCATCTTTGGTTACCTCTTTTCATTGATATTGATACCCATTCCCACAATTCACGCTTGAATCCATGTAACTGCAGCTAAAAGTATTAAAATACACCCCTTTTTACTTGTTTTCAGTGATAACAACATTCATTCCCACAATTTACACATGAATCCACGTAAATTCAGCTAAAACATAATAAAGTACAATTATATTTACATGTTTTTAGTAATAATTACATCTATTCCCACAATTTACAATGAATCCGATATTATAATTAATTCCCACAATTTTCAAATGACTCCACGTAACCACAACTAAAGCTTTATGGAATTCATCTTTCGTTACCCTTTTTCACTGATGATAATGACACTCTTTCCAACAGTTTACACAAGAATCCGATATTAACGTTCCTTCCCACAACTTAGGCATGAATCCCATATTAATGTTCCTTCCCACAATTTACACATGAATCCACGTAATTTCAGCTAAAACATAATAAAGTAGATCTTTATTTACATGTTTTCAAACATAATTACATCTATTGCCACAATTTACAATGAATCCGATATTAAAATTAATTCACACAATTTTCAAATGACTCCACGTAACCACAACTAAAGCTTTATGGAATTCATCTTTCGTTACCCTTTTTCACTGATGATAATGACACTCATTCCAACAGTTTACACATGAATCCGATATTAACGTTCCTTCCCACAACTTACGCATCAATCCCATAATAACGTTCACTCCCACAATTTACACATGAGTCCACGTAATTTCAACTAAAGCAAATTAAATTGCACCTTTATTTACTTGTTCTTTGTGAGAATAAGAAATATTACCACATTTTACAATCAATCCGAAATTAAAATTCATTCCCACAATTTTCAAATGAATCCACGTAACGACAGCTAAAACTATATGGAATGCATCTTTGGTTACGTCTTTTCATTGATATTGATACCCATTCCCACAATTCACGCTTGAATCCATGTAACTGCAGCTAAAAAGTATTAAAATACACCCCTTTTTACTTGTTTTCAGTGATAACAACATTCATTCCCACAATTTACACATGAATCCACGTAAATTCAGCTAAAACATAATAAAGTACAATTATATTTACATGTTTTTAGTAATAATTACATCTATTCCCACAATTTACAATGAATCCGATATTATAATTAATTCCCACAATTTTCAAATGAATCCACGTAAGCACAGCTAAAACTAATTGGAAGGCATCTTTGGTTACCTCTTTTAACTTATGATAATGTTACTCATTCCCACAATTTACACATGAATCCACGTAATTTCAGCTAAAACATAATAAAGTAGACTTTTATTTACATGTTTTCAATCATAATTACATCTATTCCCACAATTTACAATGAATCCGATATTAAAATTAATTCCCACAATTTTCAAATGACTCCACGTAACCACAACTAAAGCTTTATGGAATTCATCTTTCGTTACCCTTTTTCACTGATGATAATGACACTCTTTCCAACAGTTTACACAAGAATCCGATATTAACGTTCCTTCCCACAACTTAGGCATGAATCCCATATTAATGTTCCTTCCCACAATTTACACATGAATCCACGTAATTTCAGCTAAAACATAATAAAGTAGATCTTTATTTACATGTTTTCAAACATAATTACATCTATTGCCACAATTTACAATGAATCCGATATTAAAATTAATTCACACAATTTTCAAATGACTCCACGTAACCACAACTAAAGCTTTATGGAATTCATCTTTCGTTACCCTTTTTCACTGATGATAATGACACTCTTTCCAACAGTTTACACAAGAATCCGATATTAACGTTCCTTCCCACAACTTAGGCATGAATCCCATATTAATGTTCCTTCCCACAATTTACACATGAATCCACGTAATTTCAGCTAAAACATAATAAAGTAGATCTTTATTTACATGTTTTCAAACATAATTACATCTATTGCCACAATTTACAATGAATCCGATATTAAAATTAATTCACGCAATTTTCAAATGACTCCACGTAACCACAACTAAAGCTTTATGGAATTCATCTTTCGTTACCCTTTTTCACTGATGATAATGACACTCATTCCAACAGTTTACAAATGAATCTGATATTAACGTTCCTTCCCACAACTTACGCATGAATCCCACAATAACGTTCACTCCCACAATTTACACATGAATCCACGTAATTTCAGCTAAAACATAATAAAGTAGACTTTTATTTACATGTTTTCAATCATAATTACATCTATTCCCACAATTTACAATGAATCCGATATTAAAATTAATTCCCACAATTTTCAAATGACTCCACGTATCCACAACTAAAGCTTTATGGAATTCATCTTTCGTTACCCTTTTTCACTGATGATAACGACACTCTTTCCAACAGTTTACACATGAATCCGATATTAACGTTCCTTCCCACAACTTACGCATGAATCCCATAATAACGTTCACTCCCACAATTTACACATGAGTCCACATAATTTCAACTAAAACAAATTAAATTGCACCTTTATTTACTTGTTCTTTGTGAGAATAAGAAATATTAACACATTTTACAATGAATCCGAAATTAAAATTCATTCCCACAATTTTCAAATGAATCCACGTAACGACAGCTAAAACCATATGGAATGCATCTTTGGTTACCTCTTTTCATTGATATTGATACCCATTCCCACAATTCACGCTTGAATCCCTGTAACTGCAGCTAAAAAGTATTAAAATACACCCCTTTTTACTTGTTTTCAGTGATAACAACATTCATTCCCACAATTTACACATGAATCCACGTAAATTCAGCTAAAACATAATAAAGTACAATTATATTTACATGTTTTTAGTAATAATTACATCTATTCCCACAATTTACAATGAATCCGATATTATAATTAATTCCCACAATTTTCAAATGAATCCACGTAAGCACAGCTAAAACTAATTGGAAGGCATCTTTGGTTACCTCTTTTCACTGATGATATTGTTTCTCATTCCCACAATTTACACATGAATCCACGTAATTTCAGCTAAAACATAATAAAGTAGACCTGTATTTACTTGTTTTCAGTGATATTAACATCCATTTCCACATTTTACAATGAATCCGATATTAAAATTCATTCCCACAATTTTCAAATGACTCCACGTAACCACATCTAAAGCTTTATGGAATTCATCTTTCGTTACCTCTTTTCACTGATGATAATGACACTCATTCCAACAGTTTACAAATGAATCTGATATTAACGTTCCTTCCCACAACTTACGCATGAATCCCGCAATAACGTTCACTCCCACAATTTACACATGAGTCCACGTAATTTCAACTAAAACAAATTAAATTGCACCTTTATTTACTTGTTCTTAGTGATAATAAGAAATATTACCACATTTTACAATGAATCCGAAATTAAAATTCATTCCCACAACTTTCAAATGAATCCACGTAACGACAGCTAAAACTATATGGAATGCATCTTTGGTTACGTCTTTTCATTGATATTGATACCCATTCCCACAATTCACGCTTGAATCCATGTAACTGCAGCTAAAAAGTATTAAAATACACCCCTATTTACTTGTTTTCAGTGATAATAACATTCATTCCCACAATTTACACATCAATCCACGTAAACTCAGCTAAAACATAATAAAGTACAATGATATTTACATGTTTTTAGTAATAATTACATCTATTCCCACAATTTACAATGAATCCGATATTATAATTAATTCCCACAATTTTCAAATGAATCCACGTAAGCACAGCTAAAACTAATTGGAAGGCATCTTTGGTTACCTCTTTTCACTGATGATATTGTTTCTCATTCCCACATTTTACACATGAATCCACGTAATTTCAGCTAAAACATAATAAAGTAGACCTGTATTTACTTGTTTTCAGTGATATTAACATCCATTTCCACATTTTACAATGAATCCGATATTAAAATTCATTCCCACAACTTTCAAATGAATCCACGTAACCACAGCTGAAACTATATGGAAGGCATCTTTGGTTACGTCTTTTCATTGATATTGATACCCATTCCCACAATTTACGCTTGAATCCATGCAGCTGCAGCTAAAAGGTATTAAAACACACCTATAATTACTTTTTTCAGTGATATTAACATTCTTTCCCACAATTTAAACATGGTTCCGATATTAACGTTCATTCCCGCAATTTACACATGAATCGGATATGAACGTTCCTTCCCACAATTGATGCATAAATCCCCATAACTACTGCTCACACTTTTTAAAATACACGGTTATTTATTTGTTTTCAGTGATATTAACATTCATTCCCACAATTTAAAAATGAATCCGATATTAATGTTCTTTCCAACAAATTACACATGAATCCCATATTAACTTTCATTCCCAGAATTTACACATGAATCCGATAGTAACGTTTTTTCCCACAATTTACACATGAATCCACGTAATTTCAGCTAAAACATAATAAATTAGACCCTAATTTACATGTTTTTAGTGATAATTACATCTATTCCCACAATTTTCAATGAATCCGATATTAAAATTAATTCCCACGATTTTCAAATGAACCCACGTAACCACAAGTAAAACAATTTGAAATGCATCTTTGGTTACGTCTATTCACTGATATTGACACCCATTGCCACAATTTACGCATGAATCCAAGTAACTGCAGCTAAAAGGTATTAAAAACACCCTTATTTACTTGTTTTCAGTGATATTAACATTTATTCCCACAATTTACACATGAATCCGATATTAACGTTCCTTCCCACAAGTTACGCATGAGTCACCATAACTACTGCTCACACTCTTTAAAATACACGGTTATTTTTATGTTGTCAGTGATATTAACATTAATTCCCAGAATTTACACATGAATCCGATAGTAACGTTTTTTCCCACAATTTACACATGAATCCACGTAATTTCAGCTAAAACATACTTAAGTAGACCTTTATTTACATGTTTTCAATCATAATTACATCTATTCCCACAATTTACAATGAATCCGATATTAAAATTAATTCCCACAATTTTCAAATGACTCCACGTAACCACAACTAAAGCTTTATGGAATTCATCTTTCGTTACCCTTTTTCACTGATGATAATGACACTCATTCCAACAGTTTACAAATGAATCTGATATTAACGTTCCTTCCCACAACTTACGCATGAATCGCACAATAACGTTCACTCCCACAATTTACACATAAGTCCACGTAATTTCAACTAAAACAAATTAAAGTGCACCTTTATTTACTTGTTCTTAGTGATAATAAGAAATATTACCACATTTTACAATGAATCCGAAATTAAAATTCATTCCCACAACTTTCAAATGAATCCACGTAGCGACAGCTAAAACTATATGGAATGCATCTTTGGTTACGTCTTTTCATTGATATCGATACCCATTCCCACAATTTACGCTTGAATCCATGTGACGGCAGCTAAAAAGTATTAAAATACACCCCTTTTTACTTGTTTTCAGTGATAATAATATTCATTCCCACAAGTTTCAAATGAATCCACGTAACCACAGCTAAAACTATATGGAATGCATCTTTGGTTACGTCTTTTCATTGATATTGATGCCCATTCCCACAATTTACGCTTGAATCCATGTAACGGCAGCTAAAAGGTATTAAAATACACCCCTACTTACCTGTTCTCCGTGATATTAACATTCATTCCCAGAATTTAAAAATGAATCCGATATTAATGTTCTTTCCAACAATATACACATTAATCCCATATTAACTTTCATTCCCAGAATTTACACATGAATCCGATAGTAACGTTTTTTCCCACAATTTACACATGAATCCACGTCATTTCAGCTAAAACATAATAAAGTAGACCTTTTTTTACATGTTTTTAGTGATAATTACATCTATTCCCACAATTTACAATGAATCCGATATTAAAATTAATTCCCACGATTTTCAAATGAACCCACGTAGCCGCAACTAAAACTATTTGAAATGCATCTTTGGTTACGTCTTTTCACTGATATTGACACCCATTCCCACAATTTATGCATGAATCCAAGTAACTGCAGCTAAAAGGTATTAAAAAACACCCTTGTTTACTTGTTTTCAGTGATATTAACATTTATTCCCACAATTTACACATGAATCCGATATTAACGTTCCTTCCAACAATTTTCGCATGAGTCCCCATAACTACTGCTCACACTCCTTAAAATACACCGTTATTCATTTGTTTTCAGTGATATTAACATTCATTCCCACAGTTTTCACATTAATCCACGTAACCACAGCTAAAACTATATGGAATGCATCTTTGGTTAAGTCTTTTCACTGATATTGACACCAATTCCAAAAATTTACGCATGAATCCATGTAACTGCAGCTAAAAGGTATTAAAATACACCCCTATTTACCTGTTCTTCGTGATATTAACAATCATTCCCACAATTTAAAAATGAATCCGATATTAATGTTCTTTCCAACAAATTACACATGAATCCCATATTAACTTTCATTCCCAGAATTTACACATGAATCCGATAGTAACGTTTTTTCCCACAATTTACACATGAATCCACGTAATTTCAGCTAAAACATAATAAATTAGACCCTATTTTACATGTTTTTAGTGATAATTACATCTATTCCCACAATTTTCAATGAATCCGATATTAAAATTCATTCCCACGATTTTCAAATGAACCCACGTAACCACAAGTAAAACAATTTGAAATGCATCTTTGGTTACGTCTATTCACTGATATTGACACCCATTCCCACAATTTACGCATGAATCCAAGTAACTGCAGCTAAAAGGTATTAAAAGACACCCTTATTTACTTGTTTTCAGAGATATTAACATTTATTCCCACAATTTACACATGAATCCGATATTAACGTTCCTTCCCACAATTTACGCATGAGTCCCCATAACTACTGCTCACAGTACTTAAAATACAACGTTATTTATTTGTTTTCAGTGATATTAACATTCATTCCCACAGTTTTCAAATTAATCCACGTAACCACAGCTAAAACTAAATGGAATGCATCTTTGGTTAAGTCTTTCCACTGATATTGACAACGATTCCCAAAATTTACGCATGAATCCATGTAACTGCAGCTAAAAGGTATTAAAAAACACCCTTATTTACTTGTTTTCAGTGATATAACCCTTTATTCCCACAATTTACACAGGAATCCGATATTAACGTTCCTTCCCACAATTTACGCATGAGTCACCATAACTACTGCTCACACTCTTTAAAATACACCGTTATTTTTATGTTGTCAGTGATATTAACATTCATTCCCAGAATTTACACATGAATCCGATAGTAACGTTTTTTCCCACAATTTACACATGAATCCACGTAATTTCAGCTAAAACATAATTAAGTAGACCTTTATTTACATGTTTTCAATCATAATTACATCTATTCCCACAATTTACAATGAATCCGATATTAAAATTAATTCCCACAATTTTCAAAGGACTCCACGTAACCACAACTAAAGCTTTATGGAATTCATCTTTCGTTACCCTTTTTCACTGATGATAATGACACTCATTCCAACAGTTTACAAATGAATCTGATATTAACGTTCCTTCCCACAACTTACGCATGAATCCCACAATAACGTTCACTCCCACAATTTACACATGAGTCCAGGTAATTTCAACTAAAACAAATTAAATTGCACCTTTATTTACTTGTTCTTAGTGATAATAAGAAATATTACCACATTTTACAATGAATCCGAAATTAAAATTCATTCCCACAACTTTCAAATGAATCCACGTAGCGACAGCTAAAACTATATGGAATGCATCTTTGGTTACGTCTTTTCATTGATATTGATACCCATTCCCACAATTCACGCTTGAATCCATGTAACTGCAGCTAAAAAGTATTAAAATACACCCCTATTTACTTGTTTTCAGTGATAATAACATTCATTGCCACAATTTACACATCAATCCACGTAAATTCAGCTAAAACATAATAAAGTACAATTATATTTACATGTTTTTAGTAATAATTACAACTATTCCCACAATTTAGAATGAATCTGATATTATAATTAATTCCCACAATTTTCAAATGAATCCACGTAAGCACAGCTAAAACTAATTAGAAGGCATCTTTGGTTACCTCTTTTCACTGATGATATTGTTTCTCATTCCTACAATTTACACATGAATCCATGTAATTTCAGCTAAAACATAATAAAGTGGACCTTTATTTACATGTTTTCAATCATAATTACATCTATTCCCACAATTTACCATGAATCCGATATTAAAATTAATTCCCACATTTTTCAAAAGACTCCACGTAACAACAACTAAAGCTTTATGGAATTCATCTTTCGTTACCCTTTTTCACTGATGATAATGACACTCATTCCAACAATTTACACATGAATCCGATATTAACGTTCCTTCCCACAACTTACGCATGAATTCCATAATTACGTTCATTCCCACAATTTACACATGAGTCCATGTAATTTCAACTAAATAAAAAAATTAAATTGCACCTTTATTTACTTGTTCTTAGTGATGAAAAGAAATATTACCACATTTTACAATGAATCCGAAATGAATATTCATTCCCACAAGTTTCAAATGAATCCACGTAACCACAGCTAAAACTATATGGAATGCATCTTTGGTTACGTCTTTTCATTGATATTGATACCCATTCCCACAATTTACGCTTGAATCCATGTGACGGCAGCTAAAAAGTATTAAAATACACCCCTTTTTACTTGTTTTCAGTGATAATAACATTCATTCCCACAATTTACACATGAATCCACGTAAATTCAGCTAAAACATAATAAAGTACAATTATATTTACATGTTTTTAGTAATAATTACATCTATTCCCACAATTTACAATGAATCCGATATTATAATTAATTCCCACAATTTTCAAATGAATCCACGTAAGCACAGCTAAAACTAATTGGAAGGCATCTTTGGTTACCTCTTTTCACTGATGATATTGTTACTCATTCCCACAATTTACACATGAATCCACGTAATTTCAGCTAAAACATAATAAAGTGGACCTTTATTTACATGTTTTCAATCATAATTACATCTATTCCCACAATTTACAATGAATCCGATATTAAAATTAATTCCACAATTTTCAAATGACTCCACGTAACAACAACTAAAACTTCATGGAATTCATCTTTGGTTACCCTTTTTCACTGATGATAATGACACTCATTCCAAGAATTTATGCATGAATCCAAGTAACTGCAGCTAAAAGGTATTAAAAAACACCCTTGTTTACTTGTTTTCAGTGATATTAACATTTATTCCCACAATTTACACATGAATCCGATATTAACGTTCCTTCCAACAGTTTACGCATGAGTCCCCATAACTACTGCTCACACTCCTTAAAATACACCGTTATTCATTTGTTTTCAGTGATATTAACATTCATTCCCACAGTTTTCACATTAATCCACGTAACCACAGCTAAAACTATATGGAATTCATCTTCGGTTACCTTTTTTCACTGATGATAATGACACTCATTCCAACAGTATACACATGAATCCGATATTAACGTTCCTTCCCACAACTTACGCATGAATCCCATATTAATGTTCCTTCCCACAATTTACACATGAATCCACGTAGTTTCAGCTAAAACATAATAAAGTAGACCTTTATTTACATGTTTTCAATCATAATTACATCTATTCCCACAATTTACAATGAATCCGATATTAAAATTAATTCCCACAATTTTCAAATGACTCCACGTAACAACAACTAAAACTTCATGGAATTCATCTTTGGTTACCCTTTTTCACTGATGATAATGACACTCATTCCAAGAATTTATGCATGAATCCAAGTAACTGCAGCTAAAAGGTATTAAAAAACACCCTTGTTTACTTGTTTTCAGTGATATTAACATTTATTCCCACAATTTACACATGAATCCGATATTAACGTTCCTTCCAACAATTTACGCATGAGTCCCCATAACTACTGCTCACACTCCTTAAAATACACCGTTATTCATTTGTTTTCAGTGATATTAACATTCATTCCCACAGTTTTCACATTAATCCACGTAACCACAGCTAAAACTATATGGAATTCATCTTCGGTTACCTTTTTTCACTGATGATAATGACACTCATTCCAACAGTTTACACATGAGCCGATATTAACGTTCATTCCCACAATTTACACATGAATCCGATATGAACGTTCCCTCCCACAATTTATGCATAAATCCCATAAATACTGCTCACACTCTTTAAAATACACGGTTAGTTATTTGTTTGCAGTGATATTAACTTTTATTCCCACAATTTACACATGAATCCGATATTAAAATTAATTCCCGGAATTTTCAAATGACTCCGCGTAACCACAACTAAAATTTTATGGAATTCATCTTTGGCTACGCTTTTTCACTGATCATAATGACACTCATTCCAACAGTTTACACATGAATCCAATATTACGTTCCTTCCCACAACTTAGGCATGAATCCCATATTAATGTTCCTTCCCACAATTTACACATGAATCCACGTAATTTCAGCTAAAACATAATAAAGTAGACCAAGACCATGTTTTCAATCATAATTACATCTATTCCCACAATTTACAATGAATCCGAAATTAAAATTCATTCCCACAAATTTCAAATGAATCCACGTAACCACAGCTAAAACTATATGGAATGCATCTTTCGTTACGTCTTTTCATTGATATTGATACCCATTCCCACAATTTACGCTTGAATCCATGTAACGGCAGCTAAAAGGTATTAAAATACACCCCTATTTACCTGTCCTCCGTGATATTAACATTCATTCCCACAATTTAAAAATGAATCCGATATTAATGTTTTTTCCAACAATATACACATGAATCCCATATTAACTTTCATTCCCAGAATTTACACATGAATCCGATAGTAACGTTTTTTCCCACAATTTACACATGAATCCACGTCATTTCAGCTAAAACATAATAAAGTAGACCTTTTTTTACATGTTTTTAGTGATAATTACCTCTATTCCCACAATGTACAATGAATCCGATATTAAAATTAATTCCCACGGTTTTCAAATGAATCCACGTAACCACAGCTAAAACTATATGGAATGCATCTTTGGTTACGTCTTTTCATTGATATTGATACCCATTCCCACAATTTACGCTTGAATCTATGTGACGGCAGCTAAAAGGTATTAAAATACACCTTTATTTACTTGTTTTCAGTGATATTAACATTTATTCCCACAATTTACACATGAATCCGATATTAACGTTCCTTCCCACAGTTTACGCATGAGTCCCCATAACTTCTGCTCACACTCCTTAAAATACACCGTTATTCATTTGTTTTCAGTGATATTAACATTCATTCCCACAGTTTTCACATAAATCCACGTAACCACAGCTAAAACTATATCGAATGCATCTTTGGTTAAGTCTTTTCACTGATATTGACACCCACTCCCAAATTTACGCATGAATCCATGTAACTGCAGCTAAAAGGTATTAAAAAACACCCTTATTTACTTGTTTTCAGTGATATTAACATTTATTCCCACAATTTACACATGAATCCGATATTAACGTTCCTTCCAACAATTTACGCATGAGTCACCATAACTACTGCTCACACTCTTTAAAATACACCGTTATTTATATGTTGTCAGTGATATTAACATTCATTCCCACAGTTTACACATGAGCCGATATTAACGTTCATTCCCAAAATTTACACATGAATCCGATATGAACGTTCCTTCTCACAATTTATGCATAAATCGCCATAACTACTGCTCACACTCTTTAAAATACACGGTTATTTATTTGTTTTCAGTGATATTAACATTCATTCCCACAATTTAAACATGAACCGATATTAACGTTCATTCCCACACTTTACAAATGAATCCGATATGAACGTTCCTTCCCACAATTTATGGATAAATCCCCATAACTACAGTTCACATTCCTTAAAAAACACCATTTTTTACTTGTTTTCAGTGTTATTAACTTTTATTCCCACAATTTTCAAAGTAATCCACGTAACCACAGCTAAAACTAAATGGAATGCATTTTTGGTTAAGTCTTTCCACTGATATTGACACCCATTCCCAAAATTTACGCATGAATCCATGTAACTGCAGCTAAAAGGTATTAAAAAACACCCTTATTTACTTGTTTTCAGTGATATAACCATTTATTCCCACAATTTACACATGAATCCGATATTAACGTTCCCTCCCACAATTTACGCATGAGTCCCCATAACTACTGCTCATACTCCTTAAAATAAATCGTTATTCATTTGTTTTCACTGATATTAACATTCATTCCCACAGTTTTCAAATTAATCCACGTAACCACAGCTAAAACTATATGGAATGCATCTCTGGTTAAGTCTTTTCACTGATATTGACACCCATTCCCAAAATTTACGCATGAATCCATGTAACTGCAGCTAAAAGGTATTAAAAAACACCCTTATTTCCCTGTTTTTCAGTGATATTAACATTTATTCCAACAATTTACACATGAATCCGATATTAACGTTCCTTGCCACAATTTACGCATGAGTCACCATAACTACTGCTCACACTCTTTAAAATACACCGTTATTTATATGTTGTCAGTGGTATTAACATTCATTCCCACAGTTTACACATGAACCGATATTAACGTTCATTCCCACAATTTACACATGAATCTGATATGAACGTTCCTTCCCACAATTTATGCAGAAATCCCCATAACTACTGCTCACACTCTTAAAAATACACGGTTATTTATTTGTTTTCAGTGATATTAACATTGATTCCCACAATTTAAACATGAACCGATATTAACGTTCATTCCCACACATTACACATGAATCCGATATGAAAGTTCCTTCCCACAATTTATGCAGAAATCCCCATAACTACTGCTCACACTTTTAAAATACACGGTTATTTATTTGTTTTCAGTGATATTAACATTCATTCCCACAATTTAAACATGAACCGATATTAACGTTCATTCCCACACATTACACGTGAATCCGATATGAACGTTCCTTCCCACAATTTATGGATAAATCCCCATAACTACAGTTCACATTCCTTAAAAAACACCATTTTTTACTTGTTTTCAGTGATATTAACTTTTATTCCCACAATTTACACATGAATCCGATATTAACGTTTCTTCCCACAATTTACGCATGAGTCCCCATAACTACCGCTCACACTCTTTAAAATACACCGTTATTTATATGTTTTCAGTGATATTAACGTTCACTCCCACAAGTTAACACATGAATCCTATAATGTCCTTCATTCCCACAATTTACACATGAATCCACGTAATTTCAGCAAAAACATCATAAAGTACAACTTTATTTACATGTTTTCAATCATAATTACATCTCTTCCCACAATTTACAATGAATCCGATATTAAAATAAATTCCCACAATTTTCAAATGACTCCACGTAACAACAACTAAAGCTTTATGGAATTCATCTTTGGTTACCCTTTTTCACTGATGACAATGACACTCATTCCAACAGTTTACACATGAATCCGATATTAACGTTCCTTCCCACAA
>RQOL01000755.1:9210-41667 GCA_013076295.1 Sanderia malayensis | reverse complement strand
ATTTCATACTCAATAATAAATGTATAATAAATCTATCTTCTACTCTATAATAAATTATTGCTATAGATGTTACCTGTTCAGGTGTTCGTGGTCTATCAGCGTCAGAGAGGAACAGAATCATGTGAGCGTGTGGTAGTCCTCTCTTCTGAAATTTGATGACATATACATGTGCAATAGTGTGTCCCAGAATGTGCTTGTGAAGGACATCTTCCATAGTTCTTGTAGTTTCAGTTGAAATACTCGTGTGACGATGTCAGGTCGGTCATTCGCCTTCTGGTGTGGTAGAATGTTTTGAAATCTCCTTCCACTTGGGATTGGCCGTCATGGTTAGGAAGATGTCAGGCTTGCCGTACTTTCTCACGATAGTCATTGCATCTTGAAAGTTCTGGTACATATTTCGTTGACTGCCTGAAAAAGATGAGGGAAGTATGACAACACGACCGACATCAATATGAAGGGGTTCGTTGGGATTGTTTGCCCTGGCCATTTGATTTTCGATTTTAGCCCTTCTGTTCAGGTGATCCATCAGGCCTCGATAAGTGTCAGCACGTAATTGCCGTTGATTGTGCAATCCAGTTGAGCTTGTTTCCTTCTATTTTGGTGTATGCGTCCACAAATATTGTTGAAAGATAAGTGTTGCCCTGTGGATGGTAGACAGTTGATTTCTGACTTGTATTCGGTACGAATAATATTCGGCGATTGTGAGTCTAATACGGTGGTTACGATCAGCATTTTGCTGGCCTTGTCCTTCACGTGTAGGTAGACGTTGAAGGTCCAAGCTGTATCCACGATCACCCTGAAAGAACAACAATGGATAGGTTAGAGGATCCGCAACAGGAGATAAGGCATTAATCTTCATAAGATTACCACGCCTTGTTCGAATTGAAGCTCTCTATTCTCGGGATTAGGAGCACCGCCATTGCGTGTAGTGTAGACTGCTGCAATTTCTCTGGCAGTAGGATTATCATATCTTCGATCTTGTTCTGGGCGACCGGTAATAATCATCTTGAACGTGGGAATAGGCTGATCATTGGCAATGGCTTGCTGCCTTTGCTCTTCCAGTACTTCTCCCATTGTTTTAAAATGTTGAGCAAACCGATTTACTGCCATCAATTCGTTTTGCAGCAGCGCCACCATGTCTAAGTCCAAGTTTTGTTCTCTGGCTGTGTTCTGGTTCTTGCAGTGCTTGCTGGGTGTCCATAATGTATAATTGCATATTTTCGGGACCTGTCGGTTTCAGTTACCCCTGTTGAATTCAAGGAAACATTCTAAATTGTACTTCGTTATATCAACTGCAATTTTCAATGCAGCAAGGGCCTTGTTAAAAAAGCATCATAAGGCGCCTTGATTTCCATTGGACAACTCTTAATACCAAGGCAAGGATATAGAGTTAATCCATTGTAGATTGGGTGGGAAAGGAATTGAGCGTTTTAGCATCCGTTTCATCACGTGAAGCTATTATATGAAAATGTAGCATAATATAAGAGCTAGTAAGAGAGGGACGTTATATTTACCTGTCATATGGTATGCACTTCCATGTATGGTGATGACTGGTGGTCCTGCATTAGCGTGTCTTACAACGTTAGCTGTCCAGGATGCCATCGCCATTAGTGAATTGTATCTACGGAAATTTTTGAGAAAATATTTAGATTCCTCAGTAGTTCCAGTGTATAAATGCATCACATTTGCTGGGGGTGGTTGAATGGGATCGAGAGTTATTAATCCTCCCAAGCAACATTTGTTGTATTGCCTTCTTGAGTTGAGTTCCTCTCGGAAGTATTTTGCTTCACAGTGAATACATGTCCTCGTCATTTTCCCAAGATGATGAGGCATTGGGGAGAATTGAGGAATTTCAACAATAGGTTGATTTACTTCCCTTGCTTGTTGTTCGATGGGTTGAGGGACATCATCTTGGTGTTGTGGTTGGATTTCGTGTTGCATTTCAACTTCTTGTGGTTGTACCGCTATTTCATTCTCTTCATTGTCATTTTGAACGTTGGCTTGCAATTGCGTAGCAGCAGGCAATACTTGTGGATCCTGGAATGGAATGTAATGTAAGTTAATATTAATCAATCATGTGTTTTGAAATGCATAAAACTGAAACTTGTGAAGATATGAGCGAAATAATTTCCTGACATGGTCCTATGGAGAATGACTGGTGTATTTTAAGCCATTTCTGGTGGTAGTGTGTTTTACCTGATTATCATGTGGAATTGGAATGTGTTGTTCCACATTGATTTCATCAGGTTGTGGGCCTTTCAATTTCATTATTTTGATTTTCAATATGTGTTTGGGGTTGCATCTCCATCGGCCTTATCTGTTGATAATGAAAATTAAATGAAATTAGTTACATTAAGTAATTAGTTATTGAAATTTAAACGTCATTACTGTGTGATTATGTAATTGATAAAAATTCATATGAAAACGTATGATACATGTGTAAAATAGGCAAATTACATGAGGCATTTGGGTAATGGAAAATGGAATTGCCTAACTGTAGTTAGCTTGTGTTAAGAATTTTAATTTACCTCATTCTCATTTTGAGCTTGATTTACATTAAGCATCTCCACATCTGCCATTTGTATTGCTGCTTGACCTTCATGATTACGATTCAGAAGGGGTTGTTGCAACTGCATAACCATCGGCGGTACCTGCAGATGGAAAATATTGATAATTTGGTTGATATAATAACTGATTTAATTTTGATAGTTTTTAATTACAAAAAGCTGTATAATATAGAGTTATCTTATTTTGAAAAGATTAGCAGAAATTATTCAGTTGTGTACCTGAAGTTGAGGGGCCAGTGGTGGCGGATATTGTAAGCCATTGTTTATTGGTTGTGGTACTGCTATAAGTCCATAGTGGGGAAGCATTGCAGGTAATTGCCATGGCACATACAATGCCTGCATCTGTGGATAATGAACTGGTAGTGGTTGATATTCTGGGGCTGGTTGCTGAGGGTGTTCTTGCTGCAACTGGTGAAGATCATTCACTGCTCCCTGTACCGTATTATTGGTGGTAAACATCAGGATGAGGCTGTTGGTTATTCTCACGACCTCGGCGAGTTGCGTCCCGTACTTGATTCCTACGTTTATTGCCGGTGATGCTTTTTCTGGCTTTTTTTGGCATTTTGCGAGATGTGATATAAAAAAAGAAAAAAATGTGTTTATATGCAACCCAATTTAAGTGAAATGTTAAAATTTGAAATAAGAGTGACTTTTGTGAGCAACTGGATGGGGTTGTTGTTTTGTGGTGAGCTGCAAGATAAAATAAATAATTTAAAACATAATTGTAAGAAATGTTTGGGATTACTCTTGATGGTTGAATTAAATTATTGGCTATTTAAAGTTTCCAAATAAAAATATTTGAGCACTTTCTCTTATGACCTACATCACTCTTTCTATTGTGTTCTTTAACAACTAAAAGGAAAGCAGTATTGATAATGTATAAATTGGAAAAGTTAATCATCCTTTTCATTTTTGGAAAGAAAAATCTATAAATCACATTTGATGTGTTTGTATTATAAGGCTAGATTTTATTTGCATTATGCAGTAAATTTGCTTTCTATTGATAATAAATTGTTGCAATTGTTAATACCACTTTAAATATAGTAGCTAACCTTCAGATTTGGGATATGAATGTACATTACAGGGTGAGGCATTTAAACATTAATTAAAATAGGCTTTGTATAGGAACAATTGTTGTCACACTACCAAATATTCTGAGGAATGAACTTGTTTGAAAACCTGTTTTTACAAAAGAAGAAAGATGTTTTGGATGAATTGATTATCTTGTAAACAGAAAGTTCGCATTGATACTAACGAATGTTTAACATTGTCAACTTGTATATTATTATGTTGATTGAGTTGAAGAGAAATGAGAATAAAATGTCATGCTGAAGTGAAGGAGTGAAATACTTACTTTATAAAAAAACTTTACTTGACTTTACTTTACTAACTGGCTGGACATTAACTGAAAAGCCAGATGACAGAAACGCTACAAAACCAGATGACAGAAACGATAAAAAGGACAGTGCATTGCGATGCAATGAAAGATAACGTTGCTTTAAAGAAGACGCTGTCCGTATAAATAAGGATTGTTTAGAAAAGGTAAATTTCAACATTCAACTTACCAATAATAAAGTAAAACAATCTGTCTAACAATGCTTTTCTCAAATTATAGATATTATAATTATCTGCCAATTTCTAACAACGTTAGATATTGAACAAAAATTTTACATTTGCTATATTAAGAAAGTGAAGACGCAATTGCTATTTTAAATTCGCGCCAATTTGAAAGTTTTGTGGCCTCTATTCGGCGGCGCGCCTCGCGCTGTTTTTATTCTTATTCTCATGATGATCCATTCCATTCGATTTGACAGAAAGGCAGTTGAACACCACAACAGCAAGAGCATGTACTTGGCACCGAAGAGAAAAAGGGCCTTGGTCTTCGTTGATGATGGGGAGAAGTGTGGTTGTGGAGGGGAACCTCTAACTATATGAAGAAATAATTTGGTAGACTTTATTATCCATGATATCTAGAAATACATCATTTCTTGGACACATGGAGAATGAAGTACATTGATTTTTGGTGATCTGTTATATGTTCAGAAATATTGCTGCTGGTAAAAATACCAATAATAAGAGTAGGCCATGGAAGGTTGACAAAAGGTAAGAAGGTTTAATACGTTTTTTGACTGGGTGAATACATGAGGTGGAGGTAATTAATTAACGATTTGCAGTTACAATAAATTACTTACATTTACAAACTTCCAGAGCACATGAAAAGAATAAAGATGAACCAACATGCTATAAAGTATATTACGTAATTTCTTCTTGTTTTTCAGGTGCCCAGACATAAAGTGAATGTTTGTGGTCATTCCTTGTGAACATTATTATAGTCAGGTGAATTCATTTTAAGATTGTTAATTGAAGATCATTTGTTCAAAAAGAAGGACAGTGTCTGTTTTGCAGTGATCTTTTTTGAAGATTTACAAAAGTTAGAAATTAGAAGCATTACATATTAACATTAACATACTTACTATAGATACTATACATAAATATATACATCAATACATACCCTATATACTATATATAAATACTATACATAATATACATACCCTACATACATACCCTACATACATACATACATACATACCCTACATACATACCCTACATACATACATACATACATACATACATGAGCCGGGTTTGGTCGCTTCGCTCCCTCCCCGGAGCCATCAAGTAAACAAAGCTTAATCTGGTTGGCGCGCTACGCGCGCTGCATTCGCTGCCACTCATGCCCATACATACATACATACCCTACAATACATACCCTACGATACATACCCTACAATACATACCCTACAATACATACCCTACAATACATACCCTACAATACATACCCTACAATACAAACCCTACAATACATACCCTACAATACATACCCTACAATAGATACCCTACAATACATACCCTACAATACATACCCTACAATAGATACCCTACAATACATAACCCTACAATACATACCCTACCATACATACCCTACAATACATACCTTACCATACATTCCCTACAATACATACCCTACAATACATAACCCTACAATACATACCCTACAATAGATACCCTACAATACATAACCCTACAATACATACCCTACCATACATACCCTACAATACATACCTTACCATACATTCCCTACAATACATACCCTACAATGAATACCTATAGTAGGCTTTTCGCAAATTTAGTTGGCTATTTTTGGAGTTCAAGACTTGATTTTCTTGATCAAAAATAGCCCTGAAATCAAACCCGTGCAAAAATTAGCATTTAAAACAAGATTCAACAACTTTCAAATTAAATTAACGTGGCCAATTTTTGTCCTACACACCCCACGAAAACATCAACATGAAGCTAATTGCTTGGCGAACATTTATCGAAAGTATTTGGGTGAAAAAAACAAAGTTTTGGCAGGTTAAAAATTAATTTTCGCAAATGCAAAACACACGCATGTTGCGTGAAAATTCCGTGTTTTCCAGCAAAACCCAATCTCGGCTAAAACTGTTCAAAAACATTAGAAAATCAGGAAAACAAATAAAACAACCCCAGATAACTTTAGTTCTCGTGTAAATAAACAGTTATCGAAAGTTTAAATGGAGAAAATCGGCCCAGAACGACCCGAGAAAATGAAAATTGTCTTCGTGTTTTGGTTAGGCCCTCGAGCCGAAAGAAAAACGTGAGGTGAAACAAAACAAAACTCGTGCTATTTAAAGTAAAAAACAATTGAATAAAGGAAATACCTTGAAATAATTGTCCACCAATTGTCTCCACAGGTCCTGACAACAATTGACACGTCTTTACAATTGATTTCCGGCACGTATCCACGTTTAAACCCGAGCAACTTGCCGCCCGTTCAACTAAAAAACACGTGCTTCTCCCTGCTCGTTTTGCATCTCATTAACTCGGTCTTCGGAACTTTCTAGAAAGTCAGAACACAAAATGGGCAATAACTCCCGAACCGCTGGGGTTAGAAATTAGCCAAATAGAACAAAATGATCAGCAGAATGCAGCGATCATTTTGATACCAATTGGCACCCTTATTGACCCCCAGGAAAAAAGCCTTTGTGTTCACAACGAAATTCCTTTGATCCCATTGTTCGGTCGAACGTCGATTGTTCAAGAGACAATGGGGCATTGTTCACAGTCGGCGTGTCACGTGTCGACGTAGATTATATAATAGAGACTATGCGGGGGCCCGGTCGCTACGCTCCCTCCCCGGAGCCCCCGAAGCAACAAAAGTTTAATGTGGTTGGCACGCTTCGCGCGCTGCATTCGCTGCCACTCATGCCGATACATACATACCTACCTTACAATACATACCCTACATAACATACCCTACAATACATACCCTACATACATACCTTACAATACATACCCTACAATGCATACCCTACAATAAATACCTTACAATACATACCCTACAAAACATACCCTACACAGCATACCCTACAATACATACCCTACAATACATACCCTACAATAAATACCTTACAAAACATACCCTACAACAATTACCCTACAAAAAATACCCTACAATACATACCCTACATAACATACCCTACATACATACCCTACAATACATACCCTACAATACATACCCTACAATACATACCTTACAATACATACCCTACTATATATAGCGTACAATGCATACCCTACAATACATACCCTACAATAACCATACAATACATACCCTACAAAAAATACCCTGCAATACATACCCTACAATACATACCCTACAATACATACTACGACGCAACATTTCTAAAGAAAGTAAAGGTGGGAGGTCGGATCTTCCCCCCTGGCAATCGACCGCCCAGCGCCCACCCTGCCTCCCCCTGAAAGCCGAAGGTTGATAGCTTCAGTGTGAAGTTTGAAAAAAAAAGTTGCCTTCAAAAATTTAATCAATCCTGGAAAATTTAAACTCAATCTCTAATAAAAATTATATCAAACTGTAGCTAAGAAAACAGCGAATCCGATAAAAATATTCACATTTCTTAACAGCGTTGTTTTGAATTTTAAGCGAGTATTTAGTGCAGCCCAAGACAAAAGCCGTGAAAAAATTTATTCATCAGCCAACTTTAAAAACACAAAAATTCCCCTAACTTGGTCAAACTTTGTCCATTTTAACTCAAATTACACCAACATGAAACTGATACCTTGGCGAATAAGTATCGAAAGTAATTGGGTGCATTTGAAATGCTTTTCACATTTTTAGTTTTCCATTTTTGAAGTCCAAGACATGATTTTGTTGATCAAAAATAGCCCTGATATCAAACCCCTGAAAAAAATAGCATTTAAAACACGATTCACCAACTTTCAAATTAAATTAACGTGGCCAATTTTTGTCCTACACACCCCACGAAAATATCAACATGAAGCTAGTAGCTTGGCGAACATTTATCGAAAGTATTTGGGCGAAAAAAACAAAGTTTTGGCAGGTTAAAAATTAATTTTCGCAAATGCAAAACACACGCGTGTTGCTTGAAAATTTCGTATTTTCCAGCAAAACCCAAACTCGGCTAAAACTGTCCAAAAACAGAGGAAAATCGACAAAAGAAAAAAAACAAAGCCAGATAACTTTAGTTCTCGTGTAAATAAACAGTTATCGAAAGTTTAAATGGACAAAATCGGCCCAGAACAACGCGAGAAAATCAAAATTGTCCTCGTGTTTTGGTTAGGCCCTCGAGCCGAAAGAAAAACGTGAGGTTAAACAAAACAAAACTCGTGCTATTTAAAGCAAAAAACAATTGAATAAAGGAAATACCTTGAAATAATTGTCCACCAATTGTCTCCACAGGTCTTGACAACAATTGACACGTCTTTACAATTGATTTCCGGCAGGTATTCACGTTTAAACCCGAGCAACTTGCCGCCCGTTCAACTAAACAACACAAGCTTCTCCCTGCTCGTTTTGCATCTCATTAACTCGGTCCTCGGAACTTTCTAGAAAGTCGGAACACAAAATGGGCCACAACTCCCGAATCGTTTGGAGTAGAAATTAGCCACATACTTGACTGTGATCAGCGCAATGCAGCGATCATTTTGATACCAATTTGCACCCTTATTGAGCCCTAAAAAAAAAGCCTTTATGGATACAACGAAATTCCTTTGATCCCATTGTTTGGTCGAACGTCGATTGTTCAAGAAACAATGGGCATTGTTCACAGTCGGCGGGTCACGTGTGATCGTAGAATAGTATATATAGACTAGCCGGGGGCACTCGCTACGCTCGCTTCCCGGAGCCCGTCAAGTACAAAAAGTTTAATGTGGTTGGCGCGCTTCGCGCGCTGCATTCGCTCCCGCTCATGCCCATACATACATACATACATACATACATACCTACATACATACATACATACATACATACATACATACATACATACATACATACATACATGGGCCGCGTTCGGTCGCTTCGCTCCCTCCCCGGAGCCCGTCAAGTAAACACAAGCTTAATCTGGTTGGCGGCGCTTCGCGCGCTGCATTCGCTGCCGCTCATGCCCATACATACATACATACATACATACATACATACATACATACATACATACATACATACATACATACATACATACATACATACATACATACATACATACATACATACATACCCTACAATGCATACCTTACAATACATACCCTACAAAACATACCCTACAATACAAACCCTACGATACATACCCTACCATACATGCCCTACGATACATACCTTACAATACATACCCTACAATACATACCCTACAATACATACCTTACAATACATACCCTACAATACATACCCTACAATACATACCCAACCATACATACCCTACAATACATACCCTACAATACATACCCTACAATACATACCCTACAATACAAACCCTACAATACATACCCTACAATACATACCCTACAATGCATACCCTACGATACATACCCTACAATACATACCCTACAACACATACCCTACGATACATACCCTACAATACATACCCTACATAACATACCCGACAATACATACCCTACTATAAATACCCTAAAATACATACCCTACAATACATACCCTACAATAAATACCCTACAATAAATACCCTACAATAAATACCCTACAATACATACCCTACATAACCTACCCCACGATACATACCCTACAATACATACCCTACAATACATACCCTACAATACATACCCTACAATACATACCCTACAATACATACCCTACATACATACTCTATAATACATACCCTACAATACATACCCTACAATACATACCTTACAATACATACCCTACAATACATAACCTACACATACCCTACCATACATACCCTACAATACACACGACGCCACATTTCTAAAGAAAGTAAAGGTGGGAGGTCGAATATTCCCCCTGCCAAGCGACCGCCCCGCGCCCACGCTGCCCCCCTGAAAGCCGCTTCCGATAGTTGCTAGCTTCAGTGTGAAGTTTGAAAAAAAAAAGTTGCCTTCAAAAATTAAATCAATCTTGGAAAATTTAAACTCAATCTGTAATAAAAAATATATCAAACTAGCTAAGGAAACAGCGAATCCGATAAATATATTCACATTTCTTAACAGTGTTGTTTTGAATTTTAAGAGAGTATTTAGTGCAGCCCAACACAAAAAGCCGTGAAAAAATTTATTCATCAGCCAACTTTAAGGACACAAAAATTCCCCTAACTTGGTCAAAATTTGTCCATTTGAACTCAAATTACACCAGCATGAAGCTAATACCTTGGCAAATAAATATCGAAAGTACTTGGGTGCATATGAAAAGCTTTTCGCAATTTTAGTTGTAAATTTTTGAAGTCCAAGACATGATTTTCTTCATAAAAAATAGCCGTGAAATCAAACCCTTGCAAAAAATAGCATTTCAAACACGATTCACCAAGTTTCAAATTAAATTAACGTGGCCAATTTTTGTCCTACACACCCCACGAAAATATCAACATGAAGCTAATAGCTTGGCGAACATTTATCGAAAGTATTTGGGTGAAAAAAACAAAGTTTTGGCAGGTTAAAAATTAATTTTCGCAAATGCAAAACACACCCGTGTTGCTTGAAAATTTCGTGTTTTCCAGCAAAACCCAAACTCGGCCAAAACTGTCCAAAAACAGAGGAAAATCAACAAAACAAAAAAAACAAAGCCATATAACTTTAGTTCTTGTGTAAATAGACAGTTATCGAAAGTTTAAATGGAGAAAATCGGCCCAGAACGACCCGAGAAAATCACAATTGTCTTCGTGTTTTGGTTAGGCCCTCGAGCCGAAAGAAAAACGTGAGGTGAAACAAAACAAAACTCGTGCTATTTAAAGCCAAAAACAATTGAATAAAGGAAATACCTTGAAATAATTGTCCACACATTGTCTCTACAGGTCTTGACAACAATTGACACGTCTTTACAATTGATTTCCGGCAGGTATTCACGTTTAAACCCGAGCAACTTGCCGCCGGTTCAACTATAAAAACACGTGCTTCTCCTTGCTCGTTTTGCATCTCATTAACACTGTCCTCGGAACTTTCTAGAAAGTCGGAACACAAAATGGGCCATAACTCCGGAACCGCTGGGGTTAGAAATTAGCCAAATAGTACACTGTCATCAGCACAATGCAACGATCATTTCTATACCGATTTGCACCCTTATTTGCAGCCCAAAAAAAAGCCTTTATGGATACAACGAAATTCCTTTGATCCCATTGTTTGTTCGAACGTCGATTGTTCAAGAGACAATGGAGCATTGTTTGGCGGGTTGGGGTCACGTGTCGACGTAGATTATATAATAGAGACTAGCCGGGGGAGCTCGCTACGCTCGCTTCCCGGAGTCCCTCAAGTAAACAAGTTTAATGTGGTTGGCGCACTTCGTGCGCTGCATTCGCTCACGCTCATGCCCTTTCCCACCCCACGTACAGTGGTTTGGCTCTCCCTCGCTCCCCTGCCTATCTATTGTCACGATTGCAGTGTTTAACATGCATGGAAATTAGTTTTAGCGATCAGCCTCGTTTTCATTTGAAAATCCTCGTTTTCATCAGTTAAGCCTCGTACTGATGGTATAATAGATAAGATGCAAGATGAAAGTTTGTTATGTTGTAGGGACAACAACAATTAGCCTGCTATTAGTTGAGTGCATGTATTGACACTTGGCTGTGGTACTTTGTCAACCTAATACAAACAGTAAAGGAACATCTATGATGAGCATCCAGAATTTAAATTAATGTTGACTTACAGAGGTATGGTTTTGTTTCCATGATAAGATGATACTGATGCATTGGACTTTGACAAATCAATAGGTATGAAGTCTCCAATACTTGCATTTGTACAATGATGTACATCAGTAGATCTACAAAGTGAAAGAGACAAATTATATTGTATTTAACATGTTGGTTTATTACTATCGATGGTAAAAAATAATTGGATTTGGATAAGATAGCCCTTGGGAGCTGAATAAGTTGATAGCGAAAAATTGCTCTTTCATAATTAGGGAGTTTGTTTAACTGGAATAACAATTGGGACTTTCTTCACTGTATTGTAACGTATTATTTAGAATATATTAAAAGCCCTGATAGCAAAAAGTAAGTTTGACTCAAGTAACAATAATTTCCTTTCCTTAATATTAATGTTAAATAAAGAGAGAATCTGTGGAGTTTAATTTTCCTTTCATGTTGATTCAATGTATCTCAATATAAAAAGAAATAAAGAAATCAATATTGTTCAGTATGACATTACAGACAAAACAGATCATGTAATGCATTTGCCACGAAAAAGCTTTATTAAATTAAATCAAGTAAGTACAAAGATATCTACAGCTGGGATTGGCTTTACATTAGTTTGAATCATATAGAACATAAGGATAAGCACCTGTTACCGTGGATAACCAAAGCAAAAGTACTTCATAATCATCATCAATGGGATGGGAATTGCATGGTGAAAGGAGTTTCATAGGAGTATTGGGCTTGGCTGTTGGTAAGGCAAAGAAGGCAGCCACAAAGTGAAAAGAAGCGACTGCAACATGTGGCTATAGCATTAAACACTCTTTGTGAAAACATTAAATATAAAAAGCTATGAAACATAAGCGGAGTTGTCAATTTTGGCCTCAAGAAAGTATATGTTAATGAGTGTGATACTTTATTGGTTTTACTGATTAATATGTAGATAGATAGATAGATAGATAGATAGATAGATAGATAGAGTGAAATACAATTGGCCTAAGAAACATGTAGTTTAAATGTCAACTTGAATGGGGTGGAAGTAAAAGTAAATTCTACTTACCCCTCAGCGATGGCAAAATGAATGTTTCTATCAGGTTTATTTTGTCTTATTTCAGCATCAAGTTCCGTTGCGATCCAAGATTTTGGAATTACGTTATGCTTATGCTGTTCTAATATGAAATATTAGGACAGCAAAGCACGAAGATGAAAAATTGCTACGTTGACGAAACATAGCATAAATCAAAATCATACAACGAATTCTATTGTTATGCAGCCTCGTTTTGACGTAATTATCTGATTGAGCTGGATTGGCTAACAATGAACCCAACCTCAACTGAACAAAGAACATGCTGTTAGTGCGTCCTTCCTTTCATCTTTGTTGTTCCTGAGAGGGTCAATGGCGATGGTAAGTAGGTTTTGCAAAGCGTATTATATCATTGCGATCTTTCAAGATACATCTTGAAAATAAATGTGTAGCATTTCTGTGAAGGCTTTGATTCATTTTACCAGCGTATAAGACTTTAGGAAATATAGTATTTGACAAAATCCCTTGAGAATAGGCCACATGTAAGAAAAACGGATGCTAGAGATATGATACATTGTCTGTATTTGAAGATGATATAAGATTCTGTTCTTTTTACATTTTATTACATGTACTATTCGTGCATTTTAGGTGGTGCATAACTTGTGTAGCCCCATGTTAATGGAGGCAATTTTTGACTGTTCTTCGGGTAAGTATTGAATTATAGGAGATCATTACGTTTCCGAAAGGCCATCTAGTTCATTTATAAAGACGGGTTTTTGAAATACATTTGTTGCAAATTTTTAGGGTTTGTGTCACAGCATATGAAAGAAGAGTTTAAAGGTACTGTTGGTGGAAATATTTGTTGGCGAAATGCATGGTTTTTCAAAGGTAATAGTGTTGTTATAATTTTCCACAATATTATTATTATTCACTGTTATCAGGATGATGGACAATTTTACAATGAAATAAAACAAACAAATAACATTGAGAGAAAACCAACAAAAGACAAACATTAACACCAACAAAAGACAAACATTAACACTTACAATTATTTTTTGTCTCTGCCCCTGACCAAGGACAAAATTTCTTTTGTGGGCACATCTGCCCACATGCACCTTGTGTGCTCTTCAACTTTATTTTCTTTATTTTTTTTTCTGGTTTTTTATATTTTTTGAATCTTTTTTTGCTATAATTTTTATTTTTAATTCTTCAGATTTCCTGTAGAGAAAAAGACATTGTTACAGAAGGAGTTGAAAGTAAGCAATGTGTTATACACACAGATGAGATGGAAATATTGCATTGCAACTTACGCTATTTCATCCTTTGTTAAATGCCATCTTGGGTGCTGACAAAATGAATTTGGTGCCTCTTTTAATGGCACTAAACTTGAAGGCACATTGCCTTTTTAGTGACGCAATGTCAGTAAAATTGATTAGCTAGGATTAATATGAGAACAATATATTAAAAACAGTGACTTGCATAGGATACAATTGTTTTTCCTTGTAAAGCAGTTTCATATCTATGCATAACATTTATTTACATTTATCAATATATGGATGAAAGTATTTGTCAATGTTACCTTAGTTTCCTCACCACAGTAAACCACTGTGGGTTCCTTTGCTACTTCAGGTGCTGCAGGCTCAACTGCTGCAGGCCCAACTGCTGCAGCTCAACTGCTGCAGGCTCATCATTGATGGCAAGTTCATTTTCACTATCCATGTTTACACTATATATAAATATATTGTCATTCAATGAAAGGTGAGTTAAAAGGGTATCGGTTGTTTGAATTTGCCACTACAGTTCTGTTGATGTTACAATAATATATACTTTTAATGTATTAATATGACACACTTTCATTTCTGCAGATAATGAAAATAATTATCTTTGTTACAATGAAGAGGAAGACTAAAGGCAGGCAGAAAACCAGAACTGAATACATGAGCGAAAATTATCTATTTCAAGTGAACCTGTTAAGAATAAAATTGTTATTGTGATAGTATCCACTGCAATGGCAATTGTGACATAAAACATAGCACTTTGAGCTTTTTAAAAGCTGTTTAGTTATAAAATAGCCTGTATTTTCATGTGAAAGTAAAGCAACGTTAAAAATACATGTACTTACGTAAATTGTTGTTTTTCTTGTGGTGGGTTGAAAAAATTTTTACGCACGCTATGTCCTCTATGACGCAAAGAAAAATTTTAATTTTCGCGCCGCTATTGTTGTTGCTAGGACGCCGAAATTCCCGTGAAAATCTGATGATAATAGTATTAGCTCCAGGACATTACGTGGTGTTGCATTGATGGTATTGTGATTGTAGTTTTCAAGAGCAACAAAACTTTGAATTATGTGATAACTATTAGAATTACAAATTACAATTGCGATGAGAATACACGCTCCTTTTTATAAGGGACCTAGCTGCTGAGGGCCTAATTGTTTAAGTTCGTTATTTGAGATCTCTTTGACCACTTTGTAGTTCTAAAAGTTGTTTAATTTGAAGTTGGCATTTGGTGGACATAATTAGTAGAGACGCAAGAAAAGCATTCAAATTCATTGTTTTGCTATGTGAAAAGATAAGAGGTTAACACATGAAGAAGGTTCAAATAATGTAAAAGTACTGAAAATCAATGGAACCGGCTTCCTAATTTTGAATAGTGCGGAAATATTAATATACTAAAAATTAAAATATGCCTTAGTGATCTGGTCTGTAGTAGTAAACGTTCCTTAAGTTTTCTACCTTATGCATGTAGTTCCTTATAAAAAAGTTTGTTACTTCAAGTTGCCATTATGTTGTAATTGTTCTGAGGATTCAATAAGTTTCTGTGGTTGCATGTTAATTGTATGGGAAGCTCTTTATGATATAAGACACATTGTAAGATGGTAGTACAGTTCATGTAATACAGTGTCTACATACTGGAAACGTAAGCAAGTGTCAATGATATATACAATTGGAATGTTGTTGATTAAAAAAAAACAGCAATACTTTGTCAAGGACTTCCACAGTGAATGAAAGAGGAGACACCATACACTATGAGGTTCTGGTTAAAAAGATATCTACAATGGGAAACTTATCATGCAAGACTCTCAATATTCAAGTAAGATAACAAAGACATATTTATGCACATATAGATTATTAAAATGCATTAATAATGTTTGCTTTTGTGGTAAGAGCCATCTTAGCTTGTTTTGTCCAGTGTATTGGAGGATTCTATCAGTTATTGATACAATGTATGCTTCCCACTAAATGTGAAAATCTTGTGGTGTAATGGTTGTGAAATCATTGCCGTCTGTGACTGGCACACTGAGTTTATGACGACACATCTGCCTGATAAGGAACATGATTAAGTGACAATGTGGAAGAATTAAGTACCTACAGGTTTAGAATACTGTAAGTGATTCGTTAAGAAAACATTTAATGGTAGTAAATGTAGAAATATTATTCAGCCTTTATTTATTCAGTCTGCTTTTCAAGCACGGTGCATTAATTGATTCATATGGAACAGAGAGCATCATACCTTGAATATTATACCTGACTTGGGAAATAATTTGAAGAGAACACTTTGAACCATTCATTGAATTTTCAATTGCCTTTGACTAAATGAATGTGTACAAAAAATAGGGAAAAAGCATTAATGAGTGTGGTAGACAAAAGAGATATGCAATGCATGTGCAATGAGGAAGGTTGTAAGTAAGTAAAGTGTCCAACTTGACTTTCACTGGTTTCCTTCATGTACATCACAACAATTAAACATTAAACATCTTGGATAAACACAAAGTTGAGAGCAGGTTCATTGGGATATCAGTGGGCTTTTGCTTGCAAAGCAAAGAAGGCAGCCACAAAGTCAATAAATTGGTTAGGAACTATATTCACGGAAATAAAAACCCCAGGAAGATATTGGTAGAGCAATGCACACTTCTTCTTTCTCAAAACAAAGTAGTGAAAAAACATTGGAAAATTTCCAGAATTTTGGCCTAACAAAGTATATGTAAACCGTGAGTAAAGTAGAAAAATGGCCTGATTTCCATTCAACATATCAAATTCATAGCAGCGTAGTTGTCTCCTTTAAGTCAATAGGGGTATACATGAGCTTTATTTTCTCTCATTTCAGTATGAAATTCGCTTATATCTAAATATCCATTGTTTGATTGTCCAAAATGAAAATGAACCTGACTTACCTTTGGTGAAGAGCAAGGTAGTTGTTTCCTTTGATCCAGGAAGGCTTTATGAAGTATAATTTCATTGAGTTGAGCAACAAAATCCGACTCGATGCCATTTGTTGGCAGACAGAAACTTTGACCCGACAGGCAACAATAGTGCGATGATGAGACATAACATAGATGAAAATCATACATAGACAGCACAAAGGCGTTTGAAATGGGTGACAGAAGTCTCGCCTCGTTTCAATGATATTAGGAGAAATGCATCTAATTAAAAACGAAGTCGATAAATTTTGTTATGATATTACTGAATTGAGATTTACATGGGTCAAATACAGAAATATATGAATAGTGAAACTGTAACGATAGATAAAATTACAGTCCTGGCAATCTTCTATTGAAAACGTAAATCGCTAATTTAAAAAACCTTATTATTAATGCGGAAGATCTGAAAGATATACAATACAGTACAAAAAACATGTTTTGAAAGGATGTGGATAGATATTTGTATTGTATGCGAAGTACGAATGCGAAGGGTTGAGTCATGATATAGTCTACTATTAAAATTGGTGAATGGTCAATATCCATAAAAATTGATACATACAATCCGTAGTTCAGGTTGCAAAATTGATTGGTTAAGCGACGTCTTTAGCAAAATGACAGTACCTCAATTTGGATTCTTCAATAGCACTTCACTCTCAGAAAGCATACATCTCTGCCACGGCATGAATGTATTGTTTCAATAACCGCGTTCGTTTGTTTTGAGGATTACGTTTGTACATAGCAAAAAAAGAATAAGATTGCCGGTTACATTAGTTAAAAGCTCGAACACCAGCGTCAAGGAGTAACCTTTGTTCGAGTTTTCCTTGTTGGTGAAAAGTGCAATTGAAATTTGGAAATATATAACAGTAAACACAAAGGGGCCTCTATAGATTTTAGATCAAGTGTTCATGTATTAAAAGGAGAGGGGGGGATGTTATTGATAGTGCGATGTTTTGCAAAAGTAACTATCCTTAAGGGACAACTTGCAGTTTTCACAGAGTAAGGAAATCCACTTTCCCATAGGCAATATTGGAGAAAATGGCAACGCATAACTCTTAATAATCGGGCGCTATGCAGGATTCAGGACTGTGCCGACTGCTGTGTGTGGTGCAGTCACCCCTGGACATGTGGAGGGTGTAATGTCCAGTTAGTCTCCACAGATCAGTGTTATCTAGAATGAATGCATTCTAGAAAGGTGCCAGTAACGGCTGTACATCACACTTATGTGCGACGTGATCTGCGTTGACACACAATACCCGTACCCTTGAATGTGTGTATGTGCGTTTTGGTAGGCAGCCCTCTGTAGAGCAACTGTGCAGATGGTCGCTCTAGGATGAAGCCTTTACAGGACTTCTTGGAAAACAATGTTCTTTGTTTTCCTGTGTGTTTCCTCTGGGAGGAATACTTTTAGCCCGTTAAATGATGTTGCTCTTGACATGGCCACATATAACTGACCATGTGTGAACACGGGCTCAGGTAAGTACAAACCAACATACCTGAGGGATTGCCCCTGTGCCTTGTTGATTGTCAAGCAGTATGCAAGTCTGACTGGAAACTGTCGGCGCTTCATTTTGAACGGCATTTCCGTGTCCTGAGTGGAGACTGTGATCTTGGGAATCATGACCCGTTGTCCTCTGTGCTCCTTCGTAATGATTTCTGCCGTAATCACGTGACGTCGGAGATGCCGAACAATGAGTCTTGTTCCGTTGCAAAGACCTTTCTTTGGCTTGAGATTCCGCAGAAGAATGATCGTTGCACCAACCTAATGCAATGAATATTATTGTGATTAATGACGGCTTTTTTATGGTGCACTACCTTTGCAAATAATAATTTAATGTTAATAGGATGAAATATTGTACTCTTCCTACCTTGAGTTTAAGTCTGTGCAACGGCATTCCATTCGGAGTGAGTTGGTTGAGAAATTCAATGGGGTAGGCCTCTTCCTCATCTGGATCGTCTGTGACAACACTGTCTGTGCTGTAGTAAGTTCTTTCGACTGTTTGAAGTCTGTCCAGAATTAAGTCGTTTACTTGATGCGATAAGTCATTCTTTGGAGTCAGACAACAGCGTTCAGACATTGTTACAGGATCCATCATTAGGTGTGAATCTGGTGTGTTCGGCCTGGGAAAAATGAAGTTCAGCATGTCTTCTTTAGACGAAGTGCATATCTGTTGTGGCAGAATTACGTTGTCCAGTGCATCGTGTGCTTCTTGCTTGTTGCCAAGTCTGAGAAGCCATTCTGAGAATTCACGGTATGAATCATCTTGAACGGCTCTCATGTTGGTGTGTAAACGATGCTGCTAAAACTTTGTCCATAGATCAATGATCTGGTGTGATTTTAGAGTCTCTGCTACAATTCTTTCCCTTCCTGCTTTCGTGACGACAGGTAGAACCTGTCTGAAGTCACCACCAAGTAGCATGAACTTGCCACCAAATGGTCTGTTGACATGTGTAATGTCTCGAAGCAGTCGGTCGACTGCTTGTAATGCAAGTGCGGGAATCATGGAAGCTTCATCCCATATGAATAGGGTAGTTTCGCGCAATACCTGTGCTCTCCTGCTCTGTCTCTTGACATTACACGTTGATTCAGCTTGAAGTGGTATAGGAATTTGAAAGGTAGAATGTGAAGTTCTACCATTTATGAGCAGTGTTGCAGCAATTCCTGACCACGCCATGCATTTAACTTTATGTCCATTGGCTTGCAGATTGTGAATCAACGTGTTGTAAAGGAAAGTTTTCCCGGTTCCAGCCGGCCCGTCAACAAAGTGACAGTTCTGTTCGGATTGCGCGTTGATAGCATCAGTGATTCCCGTGTATATGGCTCGCTGTTCAGGGTTCAATGCGGCCAGCATTCGTTCTCCTTCCTCTCTGGCATTGCCAACATCCATGTCATCTTCCTCTGTAATAATAAGTGAAACATATTGCAATAAAATTGGAAAGAAAGCTAGGAGAATCAATGTGCAAAAATACGTAAATGCCCTTGTCTGCACGATCTTAGGATACATTATCATATTCTTACTAAAACAGTACATAGTTCAAAATAACACATATAGTACCTTGTTGAGGAATGACATAGTCGGCTGGAAGTTGAGGAAGGTCGGCATAATTAGTGATCGATTGACCATGTACTTTCAAATTTTCATCAATGTCATGTAGACATTGATACATGTGTTGGTCTTCAAAAGCTATGGCCATATCTGGATGATTGACTTGATCGACTGTTTGAAGTCTGTCCAGAATTAAGTCGTTTACTTGATGCGATAAGTCATTCTTTGGAGTCAGACAACAGCGTTCAGACATTGTTACAGGATCCATCATTAGGTGTGAATCTGGTGTGTTCGGCCTGGGAAAAATGAAGTTCAGCATGTCTTCTTTAGACGAAGTGCATATCTGTTGTGGCAGAATTACGTTGTCCAGTGCATCGTGTGCTTCTTGCTTGTTGCCAAGTCTGAGAAGCCATTCTGAGAATTCACGGTATGAATCATCTTGAACGGCTCTCATGTTGGTGTGTAAACGATGCTGCTAAAACTTTGTCCATAGATCAATGATCTGGTGTGATTTTAGAGTCTCTGCTACAATTCTTTCCCTTCCTGCTTTCGTGACGACAGGTAGAACCTGTCTGAAGTCACCACCAAGTAGCATGAACTTGCCACCAAATGGTCTGTTGACATGTGTAATGTCTCGAAGCAGTCGGTCGACTGCTTGTAATGCAAGTGCGGGAATCATGGAAGCTTCATCCCATATGAATAGGGTAGTTTCGCGCAATACCTGTGCTCTCCTGCTCTGTCTCTTGACATTACACGTTGATTCAGCTTGAAGTGGTATAGGAATTTGAAAGGTAGAATGTGAAGTTCTACCATTTATGAGCAGTGTTGCAGCAATTCCTGACCACGCCATGCATTTAACTTTATGTCCATTGGCTTGCAGATTGTGAATCAACGTGTTGTAAAGGAAAGTTTTCCCGGTTCCAGCCGGCCCGTCAACAAAGTGACAGTTCTGTTCGGATTGCGCGTTGATAGCATCAGTGATTCCCGTGTATATGGCTCGCTGTTCAGGGTTCAATGCGGCCAGCATTCGTTCTCCTTCCTCTCTGGCATTGCCAACATCCATGTCATCTTCCTCTGTAATAATAAGTGAAACATATTGCAATAAAATTGGAAAGAAAGCTAGGAGAATCAATGTGCAAAAATACGTAAATGCCCTTGTCTGCACGATCTTAGGATACATTATCATATTCTTACTAAAACAGTACATAGTTCAAAATAACACATATAGTACCTTGTTGAGGAATGACATAGTCGGCTGGAAGTTGAGGAAGGTCGGCATAATTAGTGATCGATTGACCATGTACTTTCAAATTTTCATCAATGTCATGTAGACATTGATACATGTGTTGGTCTTCAAAAGCTATGGCCATATCTGGATGATTGACTTGATCACGTCGTACAAAGTCTTCACTCAATGCTTCTTTGAACATGTTGAAGAGTGCTGCGATATCTGAAGGTGTTTGAAAAAGGAGTAATGTTGCAAACAACTGTCTCAGTTGTACTGGCATGTTGAAAATGACTGCCTCCTCCAAACAGCGTATGATTTCAGCATCATCTTCCAACAGACCTAGAGCTAAAGCAGCGTCTTTGAAGGAATTGCATAGGTTTCCTTCTATCGTGCGAAGATCTTCAAACGACGTGGCACCCCGTTTATGGAGAAGCAATAGTCTCAGTGCGAACCTTTGCTCACATGGTCGTGGGTGAACTTGATATATTCTGCCTATGACAGGCAGTGTTCTCCGCTGTCTTGCTTTCCATGTTTTGGTGCGCTCGTTGAAAACATAGTGTTCAGGAATCTCGTGATAGAGATATTGGCGTGCAGCCGGGTCTTGTGCATTCAATTCAAACCAAAACGTCAGTGTGGTTTTTTCATTGATGTTTTGTAATTGTTCAACACGGCCATTATCCTGAAAGTATACAGTCTGCTGATCAGGTAGATGAACATGCAGACGTTTGATAGTGTGACTTTTCTCGTGCATGGCAAATTGGAATATTCTATGAACAGCTTCATGAGGTCCAATATACCGGGCGTTGATGTATTGGCGTACTTCATCGTGCTCAATATCTTGAGGTACTTGTTGCTGCTGTCCTTGAAGAATTTCCACGTGTGCCATATCTTGTCCTTTGTGAATATATTTGAAAATATATTTCACGGACTTCACAGTGCTACATATTTCCACATTAATGTGACACTGATACTTGAGTAGAAGATGGCGATTATGTGGCACAACCCATGTATCATCTAGAAGTCGATCTTCCAGATTAACTGGGTGACGACAGCGTCGTCTGTAGAGTGGATAACCATTCGCATTGACCTGTGTTTCGGCAGTGCGATCTTTCGGAAATCGTTTCTTGCATTTGTTATTCTCCATGCAAACGCATCCGGGGTTTATATCACCGCATGGTCCATGTGTCATGTGCTTCAGTACTAGCTTGTGATATCTTGAATCCTGTGGGTCCGGAATTTCAGCTGATATGAGTCGATCTACCTGTAGGTTTGGAGGAAAAATATCACATGTAAGTTCTACACATCAAAATGCACTGTGTTTTTACTAAGCAATACAACTGATGATAATATTTCATACTCAATAATAAATGTATAATTACTCTATCTTTTACTCTATAATAGATTATTGCTATAGATGGTACCTGTTCAGGTGTTCGTGGTCTATCAGCCTCAGAGAGGAAAAGAATCATGTGAGCGTGTGGTAGTCCTCTCTTCTGAAATTCGATGACATATACATGTGCAATAGTGTGTCCGAGAATGTGCTTGTGAAGGACATCTTCCAGTAGTTCTTGTAGTTTCTGTTGAAATTCTCGTGTGACGATGTCAGGCCGGTCATTCGACTTCTGGTGTGGTAGAATGTTTTCTGAAATCTCCTTCCACTTGGGATTGGCCGTCATGGTTAGGAAGATGTCAGGCTTGCCATACTTTCTTACGATGGTCATTGCATCTTGAAAGTTCTGGTACATATTTCGTTGACTGCCTGAAAAAGATGAGGGAAGTATGACAACACGACCGACATCAATGTGAAGGGGTTCGTTGGGATTGTTTGCCCTGGCCATTTGATTTTCGATTTCAGCCCTTCTGTTCAGGTGATCCGTCAGGCCTCGATAACTGTCAGCACGTAATTGCCGTTGATTGTGTAAAATGCAGTTGAGCTTGTTTCCTTCTATTTTGGTGTATGCATCCACCAAATATTGTTGAAAGAGAAGTGTTGCCCTGTGGATGGTGGACAGTTGATTTCTGACTTGTATTCGGTACGAATAATATTCGGCGATTGTAAGTTTGGTACGGTGGTTACGATTAGCATTTTGCTGGCCTTGTCCTTCACGTGTAGGTAGACGTTGAAGGTCCACGCTGTATCCACGATCACCCTGAAAGAACAACAATGGATAGGTTAGAGGATCCGCAACAGGATCTATGGCATTAATCTTCATAGGATTACCACGCCTTGTTCGAATTTGAAGCTCTCTATCCTCGGGATTAGGAGCACCGCCATTGCGTGTAGTGTAGACTGCTGCAATTTCTCTGGCAGTAGGATTATCATATCTTAGATCTTGTTCTGGGCGACCGGTAATAATCATCTTGAATGTGGGAATAGGCTGATCATTGGCAATGGCTTGCTGCCTTTGCTCTTCCAGTACCTCTCCCATTGTTTTGAAATGTTGAGCAAACCGATTTACTGCCATCAATTCGTTTTGCAGCAGTGCCACCATGTCTAAGTCCAAGTTTTGTTCCCTGGCTGTGTTCTGGCGTTCTTGCAGTGCTTGTTGGGTGTCCATAATATATAATTCTGCATATTTTCGGGACCTGTCGGTTTCAGTTACCCCTGTTGAATTCAAATGAACATTGTAAATTGTACTTCGTTATATCGACTGTAATTTTGAATGCAGCAAGTCCCTTGTTGTAAAAGCATCATAAAGCGATTTGATTTTCGATTTGACAACTCTTAATATCATGGCAAGGATAGTAGAGAGCTAATCCATTGTAGATTGGGTGGGAAAGGACTTGAGCGTTCTGTGAACATCCGTTTCATCACGTGAAGCTATTATATGAAAATGTAGCATAATATAAGAGCTAGTAAGAGAGGGACGTTATATTTACCTGTCATATGGTATGCGTTTCCATGTATGGTGATGACTGGTGGTCCTGCATTAGCGTGTCTTACAACGTTAGCTGTCCAGGATGCCATCGCCATTAGGGAATTGTATCTACGGAAATTTTTGAGAAAATATTTAGATTCCTCAGTACTTCCAGTGTATAAATGCATCACATTTGCCGGGGGTGGTTGAATGGGATCGAGAGTTATTAATCCTCCCATTTGCATTGCCTTTTTGAGTTGAGTTCCTCTCGGAAGTACTTCGCTTCACAGTGAATACATGTTCTAGTCATTTTCCCAAGATGATGAGGCATTGGGGAGAATTGAGGAATTTCAAGAATAGGTTGATTTACTTCCCTTTCTTGATGTTCGATGGGTTGGGGGACATCATCTTGGTGTTGTGGTTGGATTTTGTTTTGCATTTCAACTTCTTGTGGTTGTACCGCTATTTGATTTTCTTCATTCTCATTTTCAAGGTTTGGTTGCAATTCCATAGCAGCAGGCAATATTTGTGGATCCTGAAATGCAATGCAATCTAAGTTAATATAATTCAATAATGTGTTTTGAAATGCATAAAACTGAAACTTGTGAAGATATGTCTATTTAGAGAGTAAAATAATTTCCTGACATGGTCATATGGAGAATGACTGGTGTATTTAAAGCCAATTTTGACGGTAGTCTCTTTTACCTGATTATCATGTGGAATTGGAATGTGTTGTTCCACGTTGATTTCATCAGGTTGTGCTGGCCTTTCAATTTCATTATTTTCATTTTCAATATGTGTTTCGGGTTGCATCTGCATTGGCCGTATCTGTTAATAATGAAAATTAAATGGAATTAGTTATTTTAGTTATTAGTTATTAGAAATGTTGATGCCATTACTTTGTGACTATGTAAATTGATGAAAATAAAAATGGGAACTTATAATTGGACATGTCTCAAGTAGGGAAATTGCATGAGGGATTTGGGTTATGGAGAATGGAGTTGCCTGGCTGTAGTTAGTTTTACCTCATTGTCATTTTGAGCTTGATTTACATTAAGCATCTCCACATCTGCCGTTTGTATTGCTGCTGGACCTTCATGATTACGATTCAGAAGGGGTGGTTGCAACTGCATAACCATCGGCGGTACCTGCGGATGGAAAAATATTGATAATTTGGTTGATATAATAACTGATTTAATTTTGATAGTTTTTAATTACAAAAAGCTGTATAATATATGGTTGATGTGATTTGAAAAGATTGGCAGAAATTATTGAGTTGTGTACCTGAAGTTGAGGGGCCAGTGCTGCAGGATATTGTAAGCCATTGTTTATTGGTTTTGGAACTGCTATAAGTCCGTAGTGGGGAAGCATCGCAGGTAGTTGCCATGGCACATATAATGCCTGCATTTGTGGATAATGAAGTGGGAGTGGTTGATATTCTGGGGCTGGTTGCTGAGGGTATTCTTGCTGCAACTGGTGAAGATCATTCACTGCTTCCTGTACCATATTATCAGGTGGCAAATCAGCAGGATGAGGCTGTTGGTTATTCTCACGACGGCGGCGAGCTGCATCCCGCATTTGATTACGACGACTGGTGCCGGTAATGCCCTTTTTGGTTTTTCTTGGCATTTTGCAAGAGATAATATAAAAAAAGAAAAAAATGTGTTTTATATGCAACCCAATTTAAGTGAAAATTTGAAATAAGAGTGATTTTTGTGAGCAAGTTTTGTGATGGGTTTGTTGTTTTGTGGTGAGCTGCAAGATAAAATAAATAATTTAAAACATAATTGTAAGAAATGTTTGGAATTACTCTTGATTGTTGAATTAAATTATTGGTTATTGAAAGTTTCCAATAAAAAATATTGGAGCACTTTATCTGATGACCTACATCACTCTTTCTATTGTGTTCTTTAACAGTAGTATATATACATGGTGCTGTTTAGAGGTACTCGTCCAAGGTTGAGTGCACACTAATTGCTACGGTATGGAGGCTGCATGGGAGAGAGGTTAGCGGGAAATTGACGTCATATTGGCGGGAAAGTTGGAGATGACATCATGATGGTGCAATGGAATGTGCCACTGCGAGGCAGGTCCGCTAGGTGGGCGCAGGCGCAAGGAATGCTGGGAAAAGATAGGAGAATTTGTAAATTGATCAGTAAACAATGTTTTTTCATAGATAAAACATGAAATATACAGGTATTAATAATATCAATACAAAATAAGTAGAAAGCATGTGAAAATGTTTTTGTAGGAGTTCTTATTGTATGCTGCACAATGGACCTTTCTTACCGCCAAATATTCCACGTCCGCTTATGCGACGATGTCTTGCATGTATTGCATGGCGAGCTCTTCTTTGTCTCTTTCTGGTTGCACGACGAGTTCTTTGTAGTGCAGAGCGCCTGCGGAGGAAGTTCTGCATGCGTGTCAAGGGATCGATAATAGTCATGACGATGATGCTGAGTTGTTTTCAAAGCCACCTAGCTAATCTTCGATAGGGTTTTGACGCTCCACGTCCTCGTATGCGACGGCGATGTCTGCGATGTCTGCGATGATGTCTACGATGTCTGTGTTTTCCAAAGCCTAGTAGGGATGTGGCTATTTTCAAAAGCGGTCCAAATACCATTATAGGTTGAGTTGTTGAGTTGTTAGTGATGAAGTGTGCGTTATAATAAGTAGGCGAAAAAGCGGTAGGTAATTGGGCAGCTAGTAGTCGTGGCGGTGCGGGCAGAAGAGGTTTTTCAGTTTGCAGAATTCGACGGCTTCCGGCTCGTCGAGGTGACAGGCTTTGGTGATGTCGCGACACGACTGTTTGGTAAAGGAGGTGGCGAGTTTGTGTTTGCCTTTGCAGAAGATGTTGTAGGTGACGCAGGCGAGCCAGTGGTGGGTCTTTTCACACGTGACTTTGAGAATGTCGCACTTGACGTTGTTGACCTGGGCGAGTGCGAGGATGGACTGTTGTTGGTTGACGGTGCCGTCTTCGTTGCGGACGACGTATTTGTTCGAGACGTGCAGGTGCGGCTTGGAGCGGATGGGCTGTTGTTGTTGTTCGTTGTCGTCGGTGTCGTCGGTGTCGTCAGTTTCGCTGCTGCTGCCGCACGACGAGTCGAAGGTGCGCAGGTCGATGTCGGCGAGGTTCTGCGAGTGCTGGTCGAGGTGGGCGGTGTGTGCGCTGTTCTGTGCGGGGTAGCTGTGGAAGAGCAGCATGAACACTTTGTCCATGTAGGTGCCGAGGGCGGCTTCGAGCCACTCGAGTTCGGGTCGTTGGCTGCTGGTGGTGGTGCTGGTGGTGCTCTCGTTGAAGTATTTGGTGTCGTCCGTGTAGACGTAGAGGATGATGTGCTTGCCGATGCAGGGTTTGTTCCAGTACCAGCGGACGCGCAGCACGTTGTTGTAGGTGCCGGTGCGAAGCAGCATCGGTGCTATCGTGTACGCGTCGGCCGCGTTGTTCGTCCACACTTCCATGAGGTGCACGGTGTGTTGGTCGTTGGACGACGGTGACATTGGTGGCAGCGCTGGTCCTCCTCCAGTTGCATCGTTGCCGCCACCGCCACCGCTGTCGTTGCCATCATCCGTTGTTGCTGCTGCCGCGTGGCTGAGCAAGAGCATGTTGCTGGTGCTTGCAGAGTAGAGGAGAAAGAAGAAAACACTCGATATTGCGAATAGCAGCATGTTGTTGTTGTTGTTGTTACGACGGAGACACGAAAGTGCTAGTGCTAACATCATGATTATACACGGTGCGAGATAGAAAAAAAAGCAAATCAGCAGGTGCAATGTGCAGCATATATGTATATATGTAATTATCAGCGAAAAAATTCACAACTGTTTGTGTGTTCTTTTTAGACGTGGCTTTCCAAAGCGTACGGTTTTCTCAGTGGTGCTCGTCTCAGGTCGTTCATCGGCCGAAACTTGTGCAGTGTTGGTGCGTGTGACGAATAGCGTGTGGTAGATTCGTCTTTGGTGTTTTTGTTGTTGTGCTTGCTCTTCTCCTTGACAACGCCGGTTTGGTTAGGGTGCGAATGTATGGGGATCGTGTTGATGCTTTCCGGTGCTGTTAAAGTGAAAAAGTCGTGCAGGCTTTGGGTTGCTGCTACGGCCTTTTGGTGACACTGGCTGAGTTTACTGAAGAGCTTGAAGTAGTCGTGACGTGTAGAGCACAATTCTGCTTGGTACGACAGGCAGGCGGTCAGGATTTCGTTGGCTTCGGCTTCTAGGAATTCTACTGAGGCGTTTGGCATGAAGGCCAGGAGGGTGCTCATGTGGGTGGGTCCTTCGTGAAGTAGATCGCGAAACTCCTGCATTTTTTTCAGTATTTTCTGGTCGTGTTCGAATTGGGCGGGAAGTGTTTCGCTGTAGGTGATGGCGTTTTTTTGATGGTTGTTTTTCCACATGGCGAGGTAGGTGGTGAGTGTTGCCATCATTTGTGATGTGTAACCGTAGAGTTTGGTTCGGATTTTGTTCATGTGGGCGTTTTGGGTGTCGACAGCGTCGTTCAGTTCTCGTAACGGATGCTGTAGGTCGGCGAAAGCCGTTCTGGTTTCTTGGAAACGATACAGCAGACTGTTGGTTGAGTCCTGCTCGGTAGGCGTGACGTTGAACAGTTTGGTGAAGCTGTCCTGTATTTGGTACAGTTCTTGTTGGCATTGGAGCAGGTCCGAGTTCACTGCGTGCTTGTTCAACAGGAGACAGGAGATCGACTGCAGCTCGTGCTCGTGTTCGGTTTGCAGCTCGAGTAGGTTTCGTTTTTGATTCCTGTCCATTGTATCAAGTTCTGCCTGGAGTCTTGCCTTGTGTCTCTTTTGGAGTATTTCTAGTTTGATTTGGAGTTCGCGGATGAGGGCGTCCTTTTTTTTGTCGTTGTCATCATCGTCCGCGTCAGAACTTTCAATGATAACATCGCTGTTGTCACTCTGTTCTTCTTCCTCTTCTTCTTCTTGATTATCGTTGCAGCTGCAGGCAGAGTTGTCGTTGTCGTCGTCGTCGTCGTTGTCGTCGTCGTCGTCGTCGTCGTTTGTGGATGTGGGCGGTGGCAGTGGTGATGGTGTTTGGGCGGTGGTGCTTGCAGTCGAGGCTTCTCGAAATGCTTGCTCTAGGTTTCTCTTCGTGTTTGGTGGGGTGGAAAATTCTTTTTTTGTCTCTTCATTGTTGTCGTCGTCGTCGTTGTTGTCGTCGTCGTCGTCGTTGTTTCCTTGCAAGAGCGGTTGTTTTTCGACGTCCATTTTGTTGTCCTTGTCCTTGTTCTTGTTGTGTGAATGAACAGCAGACGGCAGTGGTGTGTGTGTGTTGTGTGCGCGTGTCGTTTATATAGGAGTTGGTGATTGAATGGAGATGTTGTTGTTCTATTGAATTTTTTTTGTTGTATCATTGAAATTTTTGTTGTATCATTGAAAATTTTTTGTTGTATCATTGAAATTTTTTGTTGTATCATTGAAATTTTTTGTTGTATCATTGAAATTTTTTGTTGTATCATTGAATTTTTTGTTGTATCATTGAATTTTTTGTTGTATCATTGAATTTTTTGTTGTATCATTGAATTTTTTGTTGTATCATTGAATTTTTTGTTGTATCATTGAATTTTTTGTTGTATCATTGAATTTTTGTGTTGTAAATGCGCGTGGATGGTGTGTTGTTTCAGTAGTTGAGTTTGGTTGATGAGATGGGTGGTCGTGGTGCTCGAAAACGATTTTCTGCTGCTGCTGTTGGTCATCGCGATGGTTATGGGCAAGGAGTGCAACAAGGACAGGTGGTAGAGATTGGGAAATTCTTGAAAGCTAAAGATGTATATGCACCCTTTTTTATGTATTGTAAAGAGTTGGCTTGTATGGCGGGTATCTCTGCAGGGGCCATGACGAAGAGACCGGAGGCCGATCAGGGATGGCAGGACGTGGCTACGAAGATGTACTATAAACAATTGTGTTTGAACCTGAAGCAGGATATTAAAGAGTATGGAGTGGCGTTTGCTGTCCTGAAAAAAGGAAGTTTTTGGTGTCAAATCGAGTTGGAGGGAGACAAAAAAAAAAAGCAAGATGAGCAGGAGGAGCAGCAGGGCGAGCAGCAGCAGCAGGAGCAGAAGGTGAAGTTGGCCAAGCTTCCTATGTCGTTTTTGTCGCCAGAAGAGCGGCAGGAGTGTTTGCGGTTGCGGGAAGAGGCGAAGGAGCAGAGGGAGGAGGCAAGACAGAAGGCGAAAGAGCACTGGTTGCAGTTGCAAGAAAAGAAAAAGAGGATGGACGAGGAGCGGCTAAGTGGTGGTTTTGCTGCTGCTTATCTGGCTAAGCTAAGGGAGCAAGAGGAGCAGCAGGAGCAGCAGCAGCAGGAACAAGAGAAGGCGTTGAAGGCGAAGTGGCCGACGCAAAGACCTGAGGGTTTTCAGTGGCCGACGACGTCGACGTCTATGTCGCTTCTACCGCCCGGGGGGGAGGTGCAGCTGTTGCCGCCTGATCACTTCTCGGCGAGAAGACGTCTCGGACTGGACGGTTTGTCCGAATATGAATTGTTGGCGCGTTCGTATGGCTTGGCTGCTGGTTTTGAAGTATGTGATCGTCCTGATGATGATAATTTTGATGATTTTGATTTGGATGATGATGATGATGACAAGGATGAATCGTTAGAGTAGTTTTATTATTGTTGTTGTTGTTGTATGTGAGGAAAAAAAAAATGAAACGTGATATTTTTTTTTTTGTCTGTTGTCATTTTTTTTTTACAATCTATGTTACATAAAAATAAAAAACAAAGAATAGAAAAACTAACTATTTGAAAATGTCCGGATCGGGAAAGTTGAACAGGTGCAGGAAGCGCGTTCGTACGCGTTTGTCGTTGCTGACGAGGGCATCTTTTTGCTTTCGGCGGCTGTCGGGTCGGACGCGGTAGAAGTTGTTCTCGGGATCGTACCAGAAGTTGTAGCCGGACACGCGAGGCTGGTGGGTGCGACAGATCGCGAAGAGGAACAGGACCGAGTACTCGCCGCAAACGTTCGTGTCGTCCGATTGGATTTGCCACGGGAAGTAGACGGTCGCGTGCTGTGCGGCGTCGAGCGCTTGCGTGCGCTGGGCCAGTCGGTAGTTCTGCGGCGTGAACGTCTGCGTCGACAGGCACTCGTCGAGACTCTGCAGTCGGTGGTCGCGGCGCAGGTACGAGAACGAGAGCATGTGTTCGGCGAACGATTTGAACGCGTCGGACGGCTGTCGACCGTACGAGTCGAAGAAGAAGGCGTTGTGATCGTGATCGAAGTAGAGCGCCTGCCAGTGTCGTCCGCCGTTCTTGTGCGTGCCCGTGTTCATGATGTAGGCGAGCGGAAAGTGGTGGATGTTTCGCTGTAGCAGCGACGTGACGAGGAAGTCGCGAAAGCTGCCGAGATTGGCGAGGATTTTTGCGATGTCGTCCTCGGCAATGACGCCGGCGTAGATGCGTGCGAGGTGATAGGGATCCTTTCGGATGCACTCGGCAATCTGTTTGTTGTTCATGATAATATTAATTGTAGTAGTCTTTTGCGATTTGTCCGTTGGGCGAGACGCTGAATTTTCGCTTGTCGTATTTGTGCACTTGAATGTCGTGTTGAAGAGGTAGCGTGCCGTTGTTTGGCACTTTCAGGTAGAGTGATAGGCCGGCGCTGCGCTGGTCTTCGCTCAGTCTTTGGTTCTGTTGTAGGCACGTGAAGGTGAGCGTGTCGGCATACTGCGAGTAGCCCGAGTTGGTGACGAGGAAGTCGTCGCGTGTGACGAGCGGATTGTTCAGGTCGGGATTGATCGTTTCGCGGAGGGCGTCGTAGGCTTCGCTTTGCGTCTTCAGTCTGACCTTGCGTATGTTTGAGGAGTTGATGAGAAAGATCCATTCGCCTGTGAAATCCATCGAGCGGTACGGATTCAGGGTAATCTCACCGAGGCGAGCTCGACGATGTCGCAACTGGAACGAGGTTTTGTCGGGCAGTTTGTCCTGGGAGATGTTCAGTTTGAATTCGGAGATGCCGGCTTGAGGCGTGATGATGTCTATGCTGTGGTGGGTGAAGGGGAATTCGTCCGGTGATTCGTTGGTGAATTTCGATATGTACTCGGCGGCACGTTCGGGCACCAGGGACATGGTGGTGTATTCGATTTTCATTTCTTCGATCGAGATGTAGCAGCTGCTGGCGTACGTGATGAGATCGTTGGGTTGGTCGGCCTGTTGGGCTGCACCGTTCGTGGTGCACATGAGGTAGTAGGCTGGTTCGTGACGTTGGAAGATGAGTTCGAGTTTGTTGCTCGCGTTGAAGGGCACTTGGGATTTGTTCAGCGGCAGGTTGAGTCGGAAATTGCAGTTCGCACGTGGCTCCGTGGTAGTAGAGAGAGCAGAGTCGAGCGCG
>RQOL01000754.1:0-119002 GCA_013076295.1 Sanderia malayensis | reverse complement strand
TTGCTTGCAGTGATATTAACATTCTGCACACTAATTGCACATGATTCCACGTTATTACAGCTGAAGCTAAGTAAAATACACATGCATTGCTTGTTTTCAGTGATATTAACTTTACTGCACACTAATTGCACACGATTCCACGTTATTAGAGCTGAAACTAACTAAAATACACATGCATTTGTTTGTTTGCAGTGATATTAATATTACTGCACACTAATTGCACATGAATCCACGTTATTACAGCTGAAACTAAGTAAACTACACATGCATTTGCGTGTTTTCAGTGATATTAACACTACTGCACACTAATGGCACATGAGTCCACTTTATACAGTTGAAAGTAAGTAAAATACACATGCATTTGCATGTTTTGAGTGATATTAACATTACTGCACAGTAATGGCATTTGAATCCACGTTGTTACACCTCAAACTAAGTAAAATGCACATGCATTGGCATGTTTTCAGTGATATTAACATTACTGTACACTAATTGGACATGAATCAACGTTATTACAGCTGAAACTAATTAAATTAAACATGCATTTGTTTGTTTGCAGTGATAATAACATTACTGCACACTTATTGCACATGAATCCACGTTAATACAGCTAATACTAAATAAAATACACATGCCTTTGCTTCTTTTCAGTGATTTTAACATTACTGCACACTATTTGAACATGAATCTACGTTATTACAGTTGGAACTAAGTAAAATACACATGGATTTGCTTGTTTTCAGTGATTTTAACATTACTGCATAATAATTGCACATGAATCTACGTTTTTACACTTGGAACTAGGTAAAAACATATGCATTGACTTGTTTAAAGTAATCTTAACACTGCTGAACAATAATTGCACATCAATCCACGTTATTACAGCTGAAACTAAGTAAAAAACACATGCATTTGTTTGTTTTCAGTGACATTAACATTACTGCACACTTTTTGCTCATGAATCCATGTTGTTACAGCTGAAACTAATTCAAATACAAATGGATTTGTTTGTTTGCAGTGATATTAACATTACTGTACACTAATTGCACATGAATCCACGTTATTACAGCTTAAACTAAGTATGAAAGACAGGCATTTGCGTGTTTTCAGTGATATTAACATTACTGCACGCTAATTGCACATGAATCCACGTTATTACAGATGCAATTCAATAAAATACACATGCATTTGCATGTTTTCAGTGATATTAACATTACTGCATAGTAATGGCACATGAATCCACGTTGTTACACCTCAAACTAAGTAAAATACACATGCATTTGCTTGTTTTCAGTGATATTAACATTACTGCACACCAATTTCACATGATTCCACGTTATTACAGCTGAGGCTAAGTAAAATACACATGCATTTGCTTGTTTTCAGTGATATTAACTTTACTGCACACTAATTGCACACGATTCCCCGTTATTAGAGCTTACACTAACTAAAATACACATGCATTTGTTTGTTTGCAGTGATATTAACATTACTGCACACTGATAGCACCTGAATCCACGTTATTACAGCAGAAACTAAGTAAACTACACATGCATTTGCGTGTTTTCAGTGATATTAACACTACTGCACACTAATGGCACATGAGTCCACTTTATTACAGTTGAAAGTAAGTAAAATACACATGCATTTGCATGTTTTCAGTGATATTCACATTACTGCACAGTAATGGCACATGAATCCACGTTGTTACACCTCAAGCTAAGTAAAATACACATGCATTTGCTTGTTTTCAGTGATATTAACAGTACTGCACACTAATTGGACATGAATCAACGTTATTACAGCTGAAACGAACTAAATTAAACATGCATTTGTTTGCTTGCAGTGATATTAACATTACTGCACACTCATTGCACATGAATCCACGTTATTACCGCTGAAACTAAGTAAAACTTGCATGCATTTGCTTCTTTTCAGTGATTTTAACATTACTGCACACTATTTGAACATGAATCTACGTTATTACAGTTGGAACTAAGTAAAATACACATGCATTTGCTTGTCTTCAGTGATATTAACATAACTGCACACTGATAGCACCTGAATCCACGTTATTACAGCTGAAACTAAGTAAACTACACATGCATTTGCGTGTTTTCAGTGATATTAACACTACTGCACACTAATGGCACATGAGTCCACTTTATTACAGTTGAAAGTAAGTAAAATACACATGCATTTGCATGTTTTCAGTGATATTCACATTACTGCACAGTAATGGCACATGAATCCACGTTGTTATACCTCAAACTAAGTAAAATACACATGCATTTGCTTGTTTTCAGTGATATTAACAGTACTGCACACTAATTGGACATGAATCAACGTTATTACAGCTGAAACGAACTAAATTAAACATGCATTTGTTTGCTTGCAGTGATATTAACATTACTGCACACTCATTGCACATGAATCCACGTTATTACCGCTGAAACTAAGTAAAACTTGCATGCAATTGCTTCTTTTCAGTGATTTTAACATTACTGCACACTATTTGAACATGAATCTACGTTATTACAGTTGGAACTAAGTAAAATACACATGCATTTGCTTGTTTTCAGTGATATTAACATTACTGCACACTAATTGCACATGATTCCACGTTATTACAGCTGAAGCTAAGTAAAATACACATGCATTTGCTTGTTTTCAGTGATATTAACTTTACTGCACACTAATTGCACACGATTCCACGTTATTAGAGCTGAAACTAACTAAAATACACATGCATTTGTTTGTTTGCAGTGATATTAATATTACTGCACACTAATTGCACATGAATCCACGTTATTACAGCTGAAACTAAGTAAACTACACATGCATTTGCGTGTTTTCAGTGATATTAACACTACTGCACACTAATGGCACATGAGTCCACTTTATTACAGTTGAAAGTAAGTAAAATACACATGCATTTGCATGTTTTGAGTGATATTAACATTACTGCACAGTAATGGCACTTGAATCCACGTTGTTACACCTCAAACTAAGTAAAATACACATGCATTGGCATGTTTTCAGTGATATTAACATTACTGTACACTAATTGGACATGAATCAACGTTATTACAGCTGAAACTAATTAAATTAAACATGCATTTGTTTGTTTGCAGTGATATTAACATTACTGCACACTTATTGCACATGAATCCACGTTAATACAGATAATACTAAATAAAATACACATGCCTTTGCTTCTTTTCAGTGATTTTAACATTACTGCACACTATTTGAACATGAATCTACGTTATTACAGTTGGAACTAAGTAAAATACACATGGATTTGCTTGTTTTCAGTGATTTTAACATTACTGCATAATAATTGCACATGAATCTACGTTTTTACACTTGGAACTAGGTAAAAAACATATGGATTGACTTGTTTAAAGTAATCTTAACACTGCTGAACAATAATTGCACATCAATCCACGTTATTACAGCTGAAACTAAGTAAAAAGCACATGCATTTGTTTGTTTTCAGTGACATTAACATTACTGCACACTTTTTGCTCATGAATCCATGTTGTTACAGCTGAAACTAATTCAAATACAAATGGATTTGTTTGTTTGCAGTGATATTAACATTACTGTACACTAATTGCACATGAATCCACGTTATTACAGCTTAAACTAAGTATGAAAGACAGGCATTTGCGTGTTTTCAGTGATATCAACATTACTGCACGCTAATTGCACATGAATCCACGTTATTACAGATGCAATTAAATAAAATACACATGCATTTGCATGTTTTCAGTGATATTAACATTACTGCATAGTAATGGCACATGAATCCACGTTGTTACACCTCAAACTAAGTAAAATACACATGCATTTGCTTGTTTTCAGTGATATTAACATTACTGCACACCAATTTCACATGATTCCACGTTATTACAGCTGAGGCTAAGTAAAATACACATGCATTTGCTTGTTTTCAGTGATATTAACTTTACTGCACACTAATTGCACACGATTCCCCGTTATTAGAGCTTACACTAACTAAAATACACATGCATTTGTTTGTTTGCAGTGATATTAACATTACTGCACACTAATTGCACATGAATCCACGTTATTACAGCGGAAACTAAGTAAAATACACATGCATTTCCTTGTTTTCAGTGACATTAACATTACTGCACAGTAATGGCACATGAATCCATGTTGTTACACCTCAAACTAAGTAAAATACACATGCATTTGCTTGTTTTCAGTGATATTAACAAAATTGCACTCTAATTGCACATGAATCCACGTTATTACAGCTGAAACTAAGTAAAATACACATGCACTTGCTTGTTTGCAGTGATATTAACATTACTGCACACTTATTGCACATGAATCCACGTTATTACAGCCGAAACTAAATAAAATAGACATGGATTTGTTTGTTTGCAGTGATGTTAACATTACTGCACACTAATTGCAAATGAATCCACGTTATTAGAGGTGAAACTAAGTAAAATACGCATGCATTTGTTTGTTTTCATTGCTATTAACATTACTAAACACTAATTGCACATGATCCCACGTTATTAGAGCTGAAAGCAACTAAAATACACATGCATTTGTTTGTTTGCAGTGATATTAACATTATTGCACACTAATTGCACATGAATCCACGTTATTACAGCTCTAACTAAGTAAGAAAGACAGGCACTTGCGTGTTTTCAGTGATATTAACACTACTGCACACTAATTGGACATGAATCCACGTTATTACAGCTGAAACTAAGTAAAATACACATGCACTTGCTTGTTTTCAGTGATATTAACATTACTGCACACTTATTGCACATGAATCCACGTTATTACAGCTGAAACTAAATAAAATAGACATGGATTTGTTTGTTTGCAGTGATATTGACATTACTGCACACTAATTGGACATGAATCAACGTTATTACAGCTGAAACTAAGTAAAATACACATGCATTGGCTTCTTTTTAGTGATATTAACATTACTCGAAACTAATTGCACATGAATCCACGTTGTTACAGGTGAAACTAACTAAATTACGCATGCATTTGTTTGTTTGCAGTGATATTGACATTACTGCACCCTAATTGGACATGAATCAACGTTATTAAAGCTGAAACTAAGTAAAATACACATGCACTTGCTTCTTTTTAGTGATAATAACATTACTCGAAAATAATTGCAAATGAATCCACGTTATTACAGCTGAAAATAACTAAATTAAACATGCATTTGTTTGTTTGCAGTGATATTAACATTACTGCACACTTATTGCACATGAGTCCACTTTATTACAGATAAAACTAAATAATATACACATGCATTTCCTTGTTTTCAGTGCTACTAACATTACTGATAAACTAGTTCCACATGAATCTACGTTTCTACAGTTGGAACTAAGTTATATACATCTGCATGTACTTGTTTTCAATGATATTAACATTACTGCCCACTAATTGCAGATGAATCCACGTTATTAGAGATGAAACTAAGTAAAATACACATGCATTTGTTTGTCTGCAGTGATATTAACATTACTGCACATTAATTGCACATGAATCCACGTTATTACAGCTCTAACTAAGTAAGAAAGACAGGCACTTGCGTGTTTTCAGTGATATTAACACTACTGCACACTAATTGCACATGAATCCACGTTATTACAGCTGAAACTAAGTAAAATACACATGCACTTGCTTGTTTTCAGTGATATTAACATTACTGCACACTTATTGCACATGAATCCACGTTATTACAGCTGAAACTAAATAAAATAGACATGGATTTGTTTGTTTGCAGTGATGTTAACATTACTGCACACTAATTGCAAATGAATCCACGTTATTAGAGGTGAAACTAAGTAAAATACGCATGCATTTGTTTGTTTTCATTGCTATTAACATTACTAAACACTAATTGCACATGATTTCACGTTATTAGAGCTGAAACCAACTAAAATACACATGCATTTGTTTGTTTGCAGTGATATTAACATTATTGCACACTAATTGCACATGAATCCACGTTGTTACAGGTGAAACTAACTAAATTACGCATGCATTTGTTTGTTTGCAGTGATATTGACATTACTGCACACTAATTGGACATGAATCAACGTTATTAAAGCTGAAACTGAGTAAAATACACATGCACTTGCTTCTTTTTAGTGATAATAACATTACTGGAAAATAATTGCAAATGAATTCACGCTATTACAGCTGAAAATAACTAAATTAAACATGCATTTGTTTGTTTCCAGTGATATTAACATTACTGCACACTAATTGCAAATGAATCCACGTTATTACAGCTGAAAATAACTAAATTAAACATGCATTTGTTTGTTTGCAGTGATATTAACATTACTGCACACTTATTGCACATGAATCCACGTTATTACAGCTGAAACTAAGAAAAACAAACATGCATTTGCTTCTTTTCAGTGATTTTAACATTACTGCACACTATCTGCACATGAATCTACGTTACTACAGCTAAAAATAACTGAATTAAATATGTATTTGTTTGTTTGCAGTGATATTAACATTACTGCATACTTATTGCAAATGATTCCACGTTATAACAGCTGAAATTAAATAAAATACACATGCATTTGCTTATTTGCAGTGATATCAACATTGCTGCACACTAATTGCACATGAATCCACGTTGTTACAGCTGAAACTAAAAAAAATACACATGCATCTGCTTGTCTTCAGTGATATTAACATAACTGCACTTTGATAGCACATGAATCCACGTTATTAAAGCTGAAACTAAGTAAACTACACATGCATTTGCGTGTTTTCAGTGATATTAACATTACTCCACACTAATTGGACATGAATCAACGTTATTACACCTGAAACTAAGTAAAATACACATGCATTTGCTTGTTTTTAGTGATATTAACATTACTCAACGCTAATTGCACATGAATCCACGTTACTACAGCAGAAAATAAGTAAAATACACATGCATTTGCGTGTTTTCAGTGATACTTGCACTACTGCATACTAATGGCACATGAGTCCACTTTATTACAGTTGAAAGTAAGTAAAATACACATGCATTTGCATGTTTTCAGTGATATTAACATTACTGCACAGTAATGGCACATGAATCCACGTTGTTACACCTCAAACTAAGTAAAATACACATGCATTGGCTTGTTTTCAGTGATATTAACATTACTGCACACTAATTGGACATGAATCAACGTTATTACAGCTGAAACTAACTAAATTAAACATGCATTTGTTTGTTTGCAGTGATATTAACATTACTGCACACTAATTGCACATGAATCCACGTAATTACAGATGCAACAAAATAAAATACACATGCATGTGCTTGTTTTCAGTGATAATAACGTTACTGCACACTAATTGCACATGAATCCACGTTATTACAGCTGAAACTAACTAAATTACGCATGCATTTCTTTGTTTGCAGTGATATTAACAATACTGCACACTAATTGCACATGAATCTACGTTATTACAGCTCAAACCAAATAAAATACACATGCATTAGCTTGTTTTCAGTGAGATTAACATTACTGCACACTAGTTGCACATGAATCCATGTTATTACAGCTGAACCTAACTAAATTACGCATGCATTTGTTTGTTTGCAATGATATTAACAATACTGCACACTAATTGCAAATGAATCCACGTTATTACAGCTGAAATCGAATAAAATACACATGCATTTGTTTCTTTGCAGTGATATTAACATTACTGCACACTTATTGCACATGAATCCACGTTATCACAGCTGAAACTAAGTAAAACAAACATGCATTTGGTTCTTTTCAGTGATTTTAACATTACTGCACACTATCTGCACATGAATCTACGCTACTACAGCTAAAAATAACTAAGTTAAATATGTATTTGTTTCCTTGCAATGATATTAACATTACTGCACACCTATTGCACATGATTCCACGTTATTACAGCGGAAATTTAATGAAATACACATGCATTTGCTTATTTGCAGTGATATTAACATTGCTGCACACTAATTGCACATGAATCCACGTTGTTACAGCTGAAACTAAAAAAATACACATGCATCTGCTTGTCTTCAGTGATATTAACATAACTGCACACTGATAGCACCTGAATCCACGTTATTACAGCAGAAACTAAGTAAACTACACATGCATTTGCGTGTTTTCAGTGATATTAACACTACTGCACACTAATGGCACATGAGTCCACTTTATTACAGTTGAAAGTAAGTAAAATACACATGCATTTGCATGTTTTCAGTGATATTCACATTACTGCACAGTAATGGCACATGAATCCACGTTGTTACACCTCAAGCTAAGTAAAATACCCATGCATTTGCTTGTTTTCAGTGATATTAACAGTACTGCACACTAATTGGACATGAATCAACGTTATTACAGCTGAAACGAACTAAATTAAACATGCATTTGTTTGCTTGCAGTGATATTAACATTACTGCACACTCATTGCACATGAATCCACGTTATTACCGCTGAAACTAAGTAAAACTTGCATGCATTTGCTTCTTTTCAGTGATTTTAACATTACTGCACACTATTTGAACATGAATCTACGTTATTACAGTTGGAACTAAGTAAAATACACATGCATTTGCTTGTCTTCAGTGATATTAACATAACTGCACACTGATAGCACCTGAATCCACGTTATTACAGCTGAAACTAAGTAAACTACACATGCATTTGCGTGTTTTCAGTGATATTAACACTACTGCACACTAATGGCACATGAGTCCACTTTATTACAGTTGAAAGTAAGTAAAATACACATGCATTTGCATGTTTTCAGTGATATTCACATTACTGCACAGTAATGGCACATGAATCCACGTTGTTATACCTCAAACTAAGTAAAATACACATGCATTTGCTTGTTTTCAGTGATATTAACAGTACTGCACACTAATTGGACATGAATCAACGTTATTACAGCTGAAACGAACTAAATTAAACATGCATTTGTTTGCTTGCAGTGATATTAACATTACTGCACACTCATTGCACATGAATCCACGTTATTACCGCTGAAACTAAGTAAAACTTGCATGCAATTGCTTCTTTTCAGTGATTTTAACATTACTGCACACTATTTGAACATGAATCTACGTTATTACAGTTGGAGCTAAGTAAAATACACATGCATTTGCTTGTTTTCAGTGATATTAACATTACTGCACACTAATTGCACATGATTCCACGTTATTACAGCTGAAGCTAAGTAAAATACACATGCATTTGCTTGTTTTCAGTGATATTAACTTTACTGCACACTAATTGCACACGATTCCACGTTATTAGAGCTGAAACTAACTAAAATACACATGCATTTGTTTGTTTGCAGTGATATTAATATTACTGCACACTAATTGCACACGAATCCACGTTATTACAGCTGAAACTAAGTAAACTACACATGCATTTGCGTGTTTTCAGTGATATTAACACTACTGCACACTAATGGCACATGAGTCCACTTTATTACAGTTGAAAGTAAGTAAAATACACATGCATCTGCATGTTTTGAGTGATATTAACATTACTGCACAGTAATGGCACTTGAATCCACGTTGTTACACCTCAAACTAAGTAAAATACACATGCATTGGCATGTTTTCAGTGATATTAACATTACTGTACACTAATTGGACATGAATCAACGTTATTACAGCTGAAACTAATTAAATTAAACATGCATTTGTTTGTTTGCAGTGATATTAACATTACTGCACACTTATTGCACATGAATCCACGTTAATACAGCTAATACTAAATAAAATACACATGCCTTTGCTTCTTTTCAGTGATTTTAACATTACTGCACACTATTTGAACATAGACATGGACTAAATAAAATAGACATGGATTTGTTTGTTTGCAGTGATATTGACATTACTGCACACTAATTGGACATGAATCAACGTTATTACAGCTGAAACTAAGTAAAATACACATGCATTGGCTTCTTTTTAGTGATATTAACATTAATCGAAACTAATTGCACATGAATCCACGTTGTTACAGGTGAAACTAACTAAATTACGCATGCATTTGTTTGTTTGCAGTGATATTGACATTACTGCACACTAATTGGACATGAATCAACGTTATTAAAGCTGAAACTAAGTAAAATACCCATGCACTTGCTTCTTTTTAGTGATAATAACATTACTCGAAAATAATTGCAAATGAATCCACGTTATTACAGCTGAAAATAACTAAATTAAACATGCATTTGTTTGTTTGCAGTGATATTAACATTACTCCACACTTATTGCACATGAGTCCACTTTATTACAGATAAAACTAAATAATATACACATGCATTTCCTTGTTTTCAGTGCTACTAACATTACTGATAAACTAGTTCCACATGAATCTACGTTTCTACAGTTGGAACTAAGTTATATACATCTGCATGTACTTGTTTTCAGTGATATTAACATTACTGCCCACTAATTGCAGATGAATCCACGTTATTAGAGATGAAACTAAGTAAAATCCACATGCATTTGTTTGTCTGCAGTGATATTAACATTACTGCACATTAATTGCACATGAATCCACGTTATTACAGCTCTAACTAAGTAAGAAAGACAGGCACTTGCGTGTTTTCAGTGATATTAACACTACTGCACACTAATTGCACATGAATCCACGTTATTACAGCTGAAACTAAGTAAAATACACATGCACTTGCTTGTTTTCAGTGATATTAACATTACTGCACACTTATTGCACATGAATCCACGTTATTACAGCTGAAACTAAATAAAATAGACATGGATTTGTTTGTTTGCAGTGATGTTAACATTACTGCACACTAATTGCAAATGAATCCACGTTATTAGAGGTGAAACTAAGTAATATACGCATGCATTTGTTTGTTTTCATTGCTATTAACATTACTAAACACTAATTGCACATGATTCCACGTTATTAGAGCTGAAACCAACTAAAATACACATGCATTTGTTTGTTTGCAGTGATATTAACATTATTGCACACTAATTGCACATGAATCCACGTTATTACAGCTCTAACTAAGTAAGAAAGACAGGCACTTGTGTGTTTTCAGTGATATTAACACTACTGCACACTAATTGGACATGAATCCACGTTATTACAGCTGAAACTAAGTAAAATACACATGCACTTGCTTGTTTTCAGTGATATTAACATTACTGCACACTTATTGCACATGAATCCACGTTATTACAGCTGAAACTAAATAAAATAGACATGGATTTGTTTGTTTGCAGTGATATTGACATTACTGCACACTAATTGGACATGAATCAACGTTATTACAGCTGAAACTAAGTAAAATACACATGCATTGGCTTCTTTTTAGTGATATTAACATTACTCGAAACTAATTGCACATGAATCCACGTTGTTACAGGTGAAACTAACTAAATTACGCATGCATTTGTTTGTTTGCAGTGATATTGACATTACTGCACACTAATTGGACATGAATCAACGTTATTAAAGCTGAAACTAAGTAAAATACACATGCACTTGCTTCTTTTTAGTGATAATAACATTACTCGAAAATAATTGCAAATGAATTCACGCTATTACAGCTGAAAATAACTAAATTAAACATGCATTTGTTTGTTTCCAGTGATATTAACATTACTGCACACTAATTGCAAATGAATCCACGTTATTACAGCTGAAAACAACTAAATTAAACATGCATTTGTTTGTTTGCAGTGATAGTAACATTACTGCACACTTATTGCACATGAATCCACGTTATTACAGCTGAAACTAAGAAAAACAAACATGCATTTGCTTCTTTTCAGTGATTTTAACATTACTGCACACTATCTGCACATGAATCTACGTTACTACAGCTAAAAATAACTGAATTAAATATGTATTTGTTTGTTTGCAGTGATATCAACATTGCTGCACACTAATTGCACATGAATCCACGTTGTTACAGCTGAAACTAAAAAAAATACACACGCATCTGCTTGTCTTCAGTGATATTAACATAACTGCACTTTGATAGCACATGAATCCACGTTATTAAAGCTGAAACTAAGTAAACTACACATGCATTTGCGTGTTTTCAGTGATATTAACATTACTCCACACTAATTGGACATGAATCAACGTTATTACACCTGAAACTAAGTAAAATACACATGCATTTGCTTGTTTTAGTGATATTAACATTACTCAACGCTAATTGCACATGAATCCACGTTACTACAGCAGAAAATAAGTAAAATACACATGCATTTGCGTGTTTTCAGTGATACTTGCACTACTGCATACTAATTGGATAGGAATCCAGGCTATTACAGATAAAACTAAATATAATACACATGCATTGGCTTGTTTTCAGTGCTACTAACATTACTGATAAACTATTTCCACATGAATCTACGTTTCTACAGTTGGAACTAAGTTATATAAATCTGCATGTACCTGTTTTCATGGATATTAACATTACTGCCCACTAATTGCAGATGAATCCACGTTATTAGAGATGAAACTAAGTGAAAGACACATGCATTTGTTTGTTTGCAGTGATATTAACATTACTGCACACTAATTGCACATGAATCCACGTTATTACAGCTGAAACTAAGTAAAATACACATGCATTTGCTTGTTTTCAGTGATATCAACATTACTGCACACTTATTGCACATGAATCCACGTTATTAAAGCTGAAACTAAGTAAAATACACATGCACTTGCTTCTTTTTAGTGATAATGACATTACTCGAAACTAATTGCAAATGAATTCACGCTATTACAGCTGAAAATAACTAAATTAAACATGCATTTGTTTATTTCCAGTGATATTAACATTACTGCACACTAATTGCAAATGAATCCACGTTATTACAGATGAAAATAACTAAATTAAACATGCATTTGTTTGTTTTCAGTGATATTAACATTACTGCACACTTATTTGCACATGAAACCACGTTATTACAGCTGAAACTAAGTAAAACAAACATGCATTTGCTTCTTTTCAGTGATTTTAACATTACTGCACACTATCTGCACATGAATCTACGTTACTACAGCTAAAAATAACTAAATTAAATATGTATTTGTTTGTTTGCAGTGATATTAACATTACTGCACATTTATTGCACATGATTCCACGTTATTACAGCTGAAATTTAATAAAATACACATGCATTTGCTCATTTGCAGTGATATTAACATTGCTGCACACTAATTGCACATGAATCCACGTTGTTACAGCTGAAACTAAAAAAAATACATATGCATCTGCTTGTCTTCAGTGATATTAACATAACTGCACACTGATAGCACATGAATCCACGTTATTTCAGCTGAAACTAAGTAAACTACACATGCATTTGCGTGTTTTCAGTGATATTAACACTACTGCACACTAATGGCACATGAGTCCACTTTATTACAGTTGAAAGTAAGTAAAATACACATGCATTTGCATGTTTTCAGTGATATTAACATTACTGCACAGTAATGGCACATGAATCCACGTTGTCACACCTCAAACTAAGTAAAATACACATGCATTGGCTTGTTTTCAGTGATATTAACATTACTGCACACTTATTGCACATGAATCCACGTTATTACAGCTGAAACTAAGTAAAACTTACATGCATTTGCTTCTTTGCAGTGATTTTAACATTACTGCACACTATTTGCACATGAATCTACGTTATTACAGTTGGAACTAAGTAAAATACACATGCATTTGCTTGTTTTCAGTGATATTAACATCACTGCACACTAATTGCACATGATTCCACGTTATTACAGCTGAAGCTAAGTAAAATACACATTCATTTGGTTGTTTTCAGTGATATTAACTTTACTGCACACTAATTGCACACGATTCCACGTTATTAGAGCTGAAACTAACTAAAACACACATGCACTTGTTTGTTTGCAGTGATATTAACATTACTGCACACTAATTGCACATGAATCCACGTTATTACAGCTCTAACTAAGTAAGAAAGACAGGCACTTGCTTGTTTTCAGTGATATTAACACTACTGCACACTAATTGCACATGAATCCACGTAATTACAGATGCAACAAAATAAAATACACATGCACGTGCTTGTTTTCAGTGATAATAACGTTACTGCACACTAATTGCACATGAATCTACGTTATTACAGCTCAAACCAAATAAAATACACATGCATTAGCTTGTTTTCAGTGAGATTAACATTACTGCACACTAATTGCACATGAATCCATGTTATTACAGCTGAACCTAACTAGATTACGCATGCATTTGTTTGTTTGCAATGATATTAACAATACTGCACACTAATTGCAAATGAATCCACGTTATTACAGCTGAAATCGAATAAAATACACATGCATTTGTTTCTTTGCAGTGATATTAACATTACTGCACACTTATTGCACATGAATCCACGTTATCACAGTTGAAACTAAGTAAAACAAACATGCATTTGGTTCTTTTCAGTGATTTTAACATTACTGCACACTATCTGCACATGAATCTACGCTACTACAGCTAAAAATAACTAAGTTAAATAAGTATTTGTTTCCTTGCAATGATATTAACATTACTGCACACCTATTGCACATGATTCCACGTTATTACAGCTGAAATTTAATGAAATACACATGCATTTGCTTATTTGCAGTGATATTAACATTGCTGCACACTAATTGCACATGAATCCACGTTGTTACAGCTGAAACTAAAAAAAATACACATGCATCTGCTTGTCTTCAGTGATATTAACATAACTGCACACTGATAGCACCTGAATCCACGTTATTACAGCAGAAACTAAGTAAACTACACATGCATTTGCGTGTTTTTAGTGATATTAACACTACTGCACACTAATGGCACATGAGTCCACTTTATTACAGTTGAAAGTAAGTAAAATACACATGCATTTGCATGTTTTCAGTGATATTCACATTACTGCACAGTAATGGCACATGAATCCACGTTGTTACACCTCAAGCTAAGTAAAATACACATGCATTTGCTTGTTTTCAGTGATATTAACAGTACTGCACACAAATTGGACATGAATCAACGTTATTACAGCTGAAACGAACTAAATTAAACATGCATTTGTTTGCTTGCAGTGATATTAACATTACTGCACACTCATTGCACATGAATCCACGTTATTACCGCTGAAACTAAGTAAAACTTGCATGCATTTGCTTCTTTTCAGTGATTTGAACATTACTGCACACTATTTGAACATGAATCTACGTTATTACAGTTGGAACTAAGTAAAATACACATGCATTTGCTTGTCTTCAGTGATATTAACATAACTGCACACTGATAGCACCTGAATCCACGTTATTACAGCTGAAACTAAGTAAACTACACATGCATTTGCGTGTTTTCAGTGATATTAACACTACTGCACACTAATGGCACATGAGTCCACTTTATTACAGTTGAAAGTAAGTAAAATACACATGCGTTTGCATGTTTTCAGTGATATTCACATTACTGCACAGTAATGGCACACGAATCCACGTTGTTATACCTCAAACTAAGTAAAATACACATGCATTTGCTTGTTTTCAGTGATATTGACAGTACTGCACACTAATTGGACATGAATCAACGTTATTACAGCTGAAACGAACTAAATTAAACATGCATTTGTTTGCTTGCAGTGATATTAACATTACTGCTCACTCATTGCACATGAATCCACGTTATTACCGCTGAAACTAAGTAAAACTTGCATGCAATTGCTTCTTTTCAGTGATTTTAACATTACTGCACACTATTTGAACATGAATCTACGTTATTACAGTTGGAACTAAGTAAAATACACATGCATTTGCTTGTTTTCAGTGATATTAACATTACTGCACACTAATTGCACATGATTCCACGTTATTACAGCTGAAGCTAAGTAAAATACACATGCATTTGCTTGTTTTCAGTGATATTAACTTTACTGCACACTAATTGCACACGATTCCACGTTATTAGAGCTGAAACTAACTAAAATACACATGCATTTGTTTGTTTGCAGTGATATTAATATTACTGCACACTAATTGCACATGAATCCACGTTATTACAGCTGAAACTAAGTAAACTACACATGCATTTGCGTGTTTTCAGTGATATTAACACTACTGCACACTAATGGCACATGAGTCCACTTTATTACAGTTGAAAGTAAGTAAAATACACATGCATTTGCATGTTTTGAGTGATATTAACATTACTGCACAGTAATGGCACTTGAATCCACGTTGTTACACCTCAAACTAAGTAAAATACACATGCATTGGCATGTTTTCAGTGATATTAACATTACTGTACACTAATTGGACATGAATCAACGTTATTACAGCTGAAACTAATTAAATTAAACATGCATTTGTTTGTTTGCAGTGATATTAACATTACTGCACACTTATTGCACATGAATCCACGTTAATACAGCTAATACTAAATAAAATACACATGCCTTTGCTTCTTTTCAGTGATTTTAACATTACTGCACACTATTTGAACATGAATCTACGTTATTACAGTTGGAACTAAGTAAAATACACATGGATTTGCTTGTTTTCAGTGATTTTAACCTTACTGCATAATAATTGCACATGAATCTACGTTTTTACACTTGGAACTAGGTAAAAAACATATGCATTGACTTGTTTAAAGTAATCTTAACACTGCTGAACAATAATTGCACATCAATCCACGTTATTACAGCTGAAACTAAGTAAAAAACACATGCATTTGTTTGTTTTCAGTGACATTAACATTACTGCACACTTTTTGCTCATGAATCCATGTTGTTACAGCTGAAACTAATTCAAATACACATGGATTTGTTTGTTTGCAGTGATATTAACATTACTGTACACTAATCGCACATGAATCCACGTTATTACAGCTTAAACTAAGTATGAAAGACAGGCATTTGCGTGTTTTCAGTGATATTAACATTACTGCACGCTAATTGCACATGAATCCACGTTATTACAAATGCAATTAAATAAAATACACATGCATTTGCATGTTTTCAGTGATATTAACATTACTGCATAGTAATGGCACATGAATCCACGTTGTTACACCTCAAACTAAGTAAAATACTTATGCATTGGCTTGTTTTCAGTGATATTAACATTACTGCACACTAATAGGACATGAATCAACGTTATTACAGCTGAAAATAACTAAATTGAACATGCATTTGTTTGTTTGCAGTGATATTAACATTACTGCACACTATTTGCACATGAATCTACGTTATTACAGTTGGAACTAAGTAAAATACACATGCATTTGCTTGTTTTCAGTGATATTAACATCACTGCACACTAATTGCACATGATTCCACGTTATTACAGCTGAAGCTAAGTAAAATACACATTCATTTGGTTGTTTTCTGTGATATTAACTTTACTGCACACTAATTGTGCACGATTCCACGTTATTAGAGCTGAAACTAACTAAAATACACATGCATTTGTTTGTTTGCAGTGATATTAACATTACTGCACACTAATTGCACATGAATCCACGTTATTACAGCTCTAACTAAGTAAGAAAGACAGGCACTTGCTTGTTTTCAGTGATATTAACACTACTGCACACTAATTGCACATAAATCCGCGTAACTACAGATGCAACAAAATAAAATACACATGCATGTGCTTGTTTTCAGTGATAATAACATTACTGCACACTAATTGCACATGAATCCACGTTATTACAGCCAAAACTAACTAAATTACGCATGCATTGGTTTGTTTGCAGTGACATTAGCAATACTGCACACTAATTGCACATGAATCCACGTTATTATAGCTGAAACAAACTAAGAAAGACATGCATCTGCTTGTTTTCAGTGATAATAACATTACTTCACACTAATTGCACATGAATCTACATTATTACAGCTCAAACCAAATAAAATACACATGCATTAGCTTGTTTTCAGTGATATTAACATTGCTGCACACTAATTGCACATGAATCCACGTTGTTACAGCTGAAACTAAAAAAAATACACACGCATCTGCTTGTCTTCAGTGATATTAACATAACTGCACACTGATAGCACCTGAATCCACGTTATTACAGCTGAAAATAAGTAAACTACACATGCATTTGCGTGTTTTCAGTGATATTAACACTACTGCACACTAATGGCACATGAGTCCACTTTATTACAGTTGAAAGTAAGTAAAATACACATGCATTTGCATGTTTTCAGTGATATTCACATTACTGCACAGTAATGGCACATGAATCCACGTTGTTACACCTCAAACTAAGTAAAATACACATGCATTTGCTTGTTTTCAGTGATATTAACAGTACTGCACACTAATTGGACATGAATCAACGTTCTTACAGCTGAAACGAACTAAATTAAACATGCATTTGTTTGCTTGCAGTGATATTAACATTACTGCACACTCATTGCACATGAATCCACGTTATTACCGCTGAAACTAAGTAAAACTTGCATGCAATTGCTTCTTTTCAGTGATTTTAACATTACTGCACACTATTTGAACATGAATCTACGTTATTACAGTTGGAACTAAGTAAAATACACATGCATTTGCTTGTTTTCAGTGATATTAACACTACTGCACACTAATTGCACATGAATCCACGTAATTACAGATGCAACAAAATAAAATACACATGCATGTGCTTGTTTTCAGTGATAATAACGTTACTGCACACTAATTGCACATGAATCCACGTTATTACAGCCAAAACTAACTAAATTACGCATGCATTTGTTTGTTTGCAGTGACATTAGCAATACTGCACACTAATTGCACATGAATCTACGTTATTAGAGCTGAAACTAACTAAAATACACATGCATTTGTTTGTCTGCAGTGATATTAATATTTCTGCACACTAATTGCACATGAATCCACGTTATTACAGCTGAAACTAAGTAAACTACACATGCATTTGCGTGTTTTCAGTGATATTAACACTACTGCACACTAATGGCACATGAGTCCACTTTATTACAGTTAAAAGTAAGTAAAATACACATGCATTTGCATGTTTTGAGTGATATTAACATTACTGCACAGTAATGGCACTTGAATCCACGTTGTTACACCTCAAACTAAGTAAAATACACATGGATTGGCATGTTTTCAGTGATATTAACATTACTGTACACTAATTGGACATGAATCAACGTTATTACAGCTGAAACTAATTAAATTAAACATGCATTTGTTTGTTTGCAGTGATATTAACATTACTGCACACTTATTGCACATGAATCCACGTTAATACAGCTAATACTAAATAAAATACACATGCCTTTGCTTCTTTTCAGTGATTTTAACATTACTGCACACTATTTGAACATGAATCTACGTTATTACAGTTGGAACTAAGTAAAATACACATGGATTTGCTTGTTTTCAGTGATTTTAACATTACTGCATAATAATTGCACATGAATCTACGTTTTTACACTTGGAACTAGGTAAAAAACATATGCATTGACTTGTTTAAAGTAATCTTAACACTGCTGAACAATAATTGCACATCAATCCACGTTATTACAGCTGAAACTAAGTAAAAAACACATGCATTTGTTTGTTTTCAGTGACATTAACATTACTGCACACTTTTTGCTCATGAATCCATGTTGTTACAGCTGAAACTAATTAAAATACACATGGATTTGTTTGTTTGCAGTGATATTAACATTAATGTACACTAATGGCACATGAATCCACGTTGTTACACCTCAAACTAAGTAAAATACTTATGCATTGGCTTGTTTTCAGTGATATTAACATTACTGCACACTAATAGGACATGAATCAACGTTATTACAGCTGAAACTAACTAAATTGAACATGCATTTGTTTGTTTGCAGTGATATTAACATTACTGCACACTATTTGCACATGAATCTACGTTATTACAGTTGGAACTAAGTAAAATACACATGCATTTGCTTGTTTTCAGTGATATTAACATCACTGCACACTAATTGCACATGATTCCACGTTATTACAGCTGAAGCTAAGTAAAATACACATACATTTGATTGTTTTCTGTGATATTAACTTTACTGCACACTAATTGTGCACGATTCCACGTTATTAGAGCTGAAACTAACTAAAATACACATGCATTTGTTTGTTTGCAGTGATATTAACATTACTGCACACTAATTGCACATGAATCCACGTTATTACAGCTCTAACTAAGTAAGAAAGACAGGCACTTGCTTGTTTTCAGTGATATTAACACTACTGCACACTAATTGCACATAAATCCGCGTAACTACAGATGCAACAAAATAAAATACACATGCATGTGCTTGTTTTCAGTGATAATAACATTACTGCACACTAATTGCACATGAATCCACGTTATTACAGCCAAAACTAACTAAATTACGCATGCATTTGTTTGTTTGCAGTGACATTAGCAATACTGCACACTAATTGCACATGAATCCACGTTATTATAGCTGAAGCAAACTAAGAAAGACATGCATCTGCTTGTTTTCAGTGATAATAACATTACTTCACACTAATTGCACATGAATCTACATTATTACAGCTCAAACCAAATAAAATACACATGCATTAGCTTGTTTTCAGTGATATTAACATTGCTGCACACTAATTGCACATGAATCCACGTTGTTACAGCTGAAGCTAAAAAAAATACACATGCATCTGCTTGTCTTCAGTGATATTAACATAATTGCACACTGATAGCACCTGAATCCACGTTATTACAGCTGAAACTAAGTAAACTACAAATGCATTTGTTTGTTTGCAGTGATATTAACATTACTGCACACTAATTGCACATGAGTCCACTTTATTACAGCTGAAACTAAGTAAAATACACATTCATTTGGTTGTTTTCAGTGATATTAACTTTACTGCACACTAATTGCACACGATTCCACGTTATTAGAGCTGAAACTAACTAAAACACACATGCACTTGTTTGTTTGCAGTGATATTAACATTACTGCACACTAACTGCACATGAATCCACGTTATTACAGCTCTAACTAAGTAAGAAAGACAGGCACTTGCTTGTTTTCAGTGATATTAACACTACTGCACACTAATTGCACATGAATCCACGTAATTACAGATGCAACAAAATAAAATACACATGCATGTGCTTGTTTTCAGTGATAATAACGTTACTGCACACTAATTGCACATGAATCCACGTTATTACAGCCAAAACTAACTAAATTACGCATGCATTTGTTTGTTTGCAGTGACATTAGCAATACTGCACACTAATTGCACATGAATCCACGTTATTATAGCTGAAACTAACTAAGAAAGTCATGCATCTGCTTGTTTTCAGTGATAATAACATTACTTCACACCAATTGCACATGAATCCACGTTATTACAGCTGAAACTAAGTAAACTACACATGCATTTGCGTGTTTTCAGTGATATTAACACTACTGCACACTAATGGCACATGAGTCCACTTTATTACAGTTGAAAGTAAGTAAAATACACATGCATTTGCATGTTTTGAGTGATATTAACATTACTGCACAGTAATGGCACTTGAATCCACGTTGTTACACCTCAAACTAAGTAAAATACACATGGATTTGCTTGTTTTCAGTGATTTTAACCTTACTGCATAATAATTGCACATGAATCTACGTTTTTACACTTGGAACTAGGTAAAAAACATATGCATTGACTTGTTTAAAGTAATCTTAACACTGCTGAACAATAATTGCACATCAATCCACGTTATTACAGCTGAAACTAAGTAAAAAACACATGCATTTGTTTGTTTTCAGTGACATTAACATTACTGCACACTTTTTGCTCATGAATCCATGTTGTTACAGCTGAAACTAATTCAAATACACATGGATTTGTTTGTTTGCAGTGATATTAACATTACTGTACACTAATCGCACATGAATCCACGTTATTACAGCTTAAACTAAGTATGAAAGACAGGCATTTGCGTGTTTTCAGTGATATTAACATTACTGCACGCTAATTGCACATGAATCCACGTTATTACAAATGCAATTAAATAAAATACACATGCATTTGCATGTTTTCAGTGATATTAACATTACTGCATAGTAATGGCACATGAATCCACGTTGTTACACCTCAAACTAAGTAAAATACTTATGCATTGGCTTGTTTTCAGTGATATTAACATTACTGCACACTAATAGGACATGAATCAACGTTATTACAGCTGAAAATAACTAAATTGAACATGCATTTGTTTGTTTGCAGTGATATTAACATTACTGCACACTATTTGCACATGAATCTACGTTATTACAGTTGGAACTAAGTAAAATACACATGCATTTGCTTGTTTTCAGTGATATTAACATCACTGCACACTAATTGCACATGATTCCACGTTATTACAGCTGAAGCTAAGTAAAATACACATTCATTTGGTTGTTTTCTGTGATATTAACTTTACTGCACACTAATTGTGCACGATTCCACGTTATTAGAGCTGAAACTAACTAAAATACACATGCATTTGTTTGTTTGCAGTGATATTAACATTACTGCACACTAATTGCACATGAATCCACGTTATTACAGCTCTAACTAAGTAAGAAAGACAGGCACTTGCTTGTTTTCAGTGATATTAACACTACTGCACACTAATTGCACATAAATCCGCGTAACTACAGATGCAACAAAATAAAATACACATGCATGTGCTTGTTTTCAGTGATAATAACATTACTGCACACTAATTGCACATGAATCCACGTTATTACAGCCAAAACTAACTAAATTACGCATGCATTTGTTTGTTTGCAGTGACATTAGCAATACTGCACACTAATTGCACATGAATCCACGTTATTATAGCTGAAGCAAACTAAGAAAGACATGCATCTGCTTGTTTTCAGTGATAATAACATTACTTCACACTAATTGCACATGAATCTACATTATTACAGCTCAAACCAAATAAAATACACATGCATTAGCTTGTTTTCAGTGATATTAACATTGCTGCACACTAATTGCACATGAATCCACGTTGTTACAGCTGAAGCTAAAAAAAATACACATGCATCTGCTTGTCTTCAGTGATATTAACATAATTGCACACTGATAGCACCTGAATCCACGTTATTACAGCTGAAACTAAGTAAACTACAAATGCATTTGTTTGTTTGCAGTGATATTAACATTACTGCACACTAATTGCACATGAGTCCACTTTATTACAGCTGAAACTAAGTAAAATACACATTCATTTGGTTGTTTTCAGTGATATTAACTTTACTGCACACTAATTGCACACGATTCCACGTTATTAGAGCTGAAACTAACTAAAACACACATGCACTTGTTTGTTTGCAGTGATATTAACATTACTGCACACTAACTGCACATGAATCCACGTTATTACAGCTCTAACTAAGTAAGAAAGACAGGCACTTGCTTGTTTTCAGTGATATTAACACTACTGCACACTAATTGCACATGAATCCACGTAATTACAGATGCAACAAAATAAAATACACATGCATGTGCTTGTTTTCAGTGATAATAACGTTACTGCACACTAATTGCACATGAATCCACGTTATTACAGCCAAAACTAACTAAATTACGCATGCATTTGTTTGTTTGCAGTGACATTAGCAATACTGCACACTAATTGCACATGAATCCACGTTATTATAGCTGAAACTAACTAAGAAAGTCATGCATCTGCTTGTTTTCAGTGATAATAACATTACTTCACACCAATTGCACATGAATCCACGTTATTACAGCTGAAACTAAGTAAACTACACATGCATTTGCGTGTTTTCAGTGATATTAACACTACTGCACACTAATGGCACATGAGTCCACTTTATTACAGTTGAAAGTAAGTAAAATACACATGCATTTGCATGTTTTGAGTGATATTAACATTACTGCACAGTAATGGCACTTGAATCCACGTTGTTACACCTCAAACTAAGTAAAATACACATGGATTTGCTTGTTTTCAGTGATTTTAACCTTACTGCATAATAATTGCACATGAATCTACGTTTTTACACTTGGAACTAGGTAAAAAACATATGCATTGACTTGTTTAAAGTAATCTTAACACTGCTGAACAATAATTGCACATCAATCCACGTTATTACAGCTGAAACTAAGTAAAAAACACATGCATTTGTTTGTTTTCAGTGACATTAACATTACTGCACACTTTTTGCTCATGAATCCATGTTGTTACAGCTGAAACTAATTCAAATACACATGGATTTGTTTGTTTGCAGTGATATTAACATTACTGTACACTAATCGCACATGAATCCACGTTATTACAGCTTAAACTAAGTATGAAAGACAGGCATTTGCGTGTTTTCAGTGATATTAACATTACTGCACGCTAATTGCACATGAATCCACGTTATTACAAATGCAATTAAATAAAATACACATGCATTTGCATGTTTTCAGTGATATTAACATTACTGCATAGTAATGGCACATGAATCCACGTTGTTACACCTCAAACTAAGTAAAATACTTATGCATTGGCTTGTTTTCAGTGATATTAACATTACTGCACACTAATAGGACATGAATCAACGTTATTACAGCTGAAAATAACTAAATTGAACATGCATTTGTTTGTTTGCAGTGATATTAACATTACTGCACACTATTTGCACATGAATCTACGTTATTACAGTTGGAACTAAGTAAAATACACATGCATTTGCTTGTTTTCAGTGATATTAACATCACTGCACACTAATTGCACATGATTCCACGTTATTACAGCTGAAGCTAAGTAAAATACACATTCATTTGGTTGTTTTCTGTGATATTAACTTTACTGCACACTAATTGTGCACGATTCCACGTTATTAGAGCTGAAACTAACTAAAATACACATGCATTTGTTTGTTTGCAGTGATATTAACATTACTGCACACTAATTGCACATGAATCCACGTTATTACAGCTCTAACTAAGTAAGAAAGACAGGCACTTGCTTGTTTTCAGTGATATTAACACTACTGCACACTAATTGCACATAAATCCGCGTAACTACAGATGCAACAAAATAAAATACACATGCATGTGCTTGTTTTCAGTGATAATAACATTACTGCACACTAATTGCACATGAATCCACGTTATTACAGCCAAAACTAACTAAATTACGCATGCATTGGTTTGTTTGCAGTGACATTAGCAATACTGCACACTAATTGCACATGAATCCACGTTATTATAGCTGAAACAAACTAAGAAAGACATGCATCTGCTTGTTTTCAGTGATAATAACATTACTTCACACTAATTGCACATGAATCTACATTATTACAGCTCAAACCAAATAAAATACACATGCATTAGCTTGTTTTCAGTGATATTAACATTGCTGCACACTAATTGCACATGAATCCACGTTGTTACAGCTGAAACTAAAAAAAATACACACGCATCTGCTTGTCTTCAGTGATATTAACATAACTGCACACTGATAGCACCTGAATCCACGTTATTACAGCTGAAAATAAGTAAACTACACATGCATTTGCGTGTTTTCAGTGATATTAACACTACTGCACACTAATGGCACATGAGTCCACTTTATTACAGTTGAAAGTAAGTAAAATACACATGCATTTGCATGTTTTCAGTGATATTCACATTACTGCACAGTAATGGCACATGAATCCACGTTGTTACACCTCAAACTAAGTAAAATACACATGCATTTGCTTGTTTTCAGTGATATTAACAGTACTGCACACTAATTGGACATGAATCAACGTTCTTACAGCTGAAACGAACTAAATTAAACATGCATTTGTTTGCTTGCAGTGATATTAACATTACTGCACACTCATTGCACATGAATCCACGTTATTACCGCTGAAACTAAGTAAAACTTGCATGCAATTGCTTCTTTTCAGTGATTTTAACATTACTGCACACTATTTGAACATGAATCTACGTTATTACAGTTGGAACTAAGTAAAATACACATGCATTTGCTTGTTTTCAGTGATATTAACACTACTGCACACTAATTGCACATGAATCCACGTAATTACAGATGCAACAAAATAAAATACACATGCATGTGCTTGTTTTCAGTGATAATAACGTTACTGCACACTAATTGCACATGAATCCACGTTATTACAGCCAAAACTAACTAAATTACGCATGCATTTGTTTGTTTGCAGTGACATTAGCAATACTGCACACTAATTGCACATGAATCTACGTTATTAGAGCTGAAACTAACTAAAATACACATGCATTTGTTTGTCTGCAGTGATATTAATATTTCTGCACACTAATTGCACATGAATCCACGTTATTACAGCTGAAACTAAGTAAACTACACATGCATTTGCGTGTTTTCAGTGATATTAACACTACTGCACACTAATGGCACATGAGTCCACTTTATTACAGTTAAAAGTAAGTAAAATACACATGCATTTGCATGTTTTGAGTGATATTAACATTACTGCACAGTAATGGCACTTGAATCCACGTTGTTACACCTCAAACTAAGTAAAATACACATGGATTGGCATGTTTTCAGTGATATTAACATTACTGTACACTAATTGGACATGAATCAACGTTATTACAGCTGAAACTAATTAAATTAAACATGCATTTGTTTGTTTGCAGTGATATTAACATTACTGCACACTTATTGCACATGAATCCACGTTAATACAGCTAATACTAAATAAAATACACATGCCTTTGCTTCTTTTCAGTGATTTTAACATTACTGCACACTATTTGAACATGAATCTACGTTATTACAGTTGGAACTAAGTAAAATACACATGGATTTGCTTGTTTTCAGTGATTTTAACATTACTGCATAATAATTGCACATGAATCTACGTTTTTACACTTGGAACTAGGTAAAAAACATATGCATTGACTTGTTTAAAGTAATCTTAACACTGCTGAACAATAATTGCACATCAATCCACGTTATTACAGCTGAAACTAAGTAAAAAACACATGCATTTGTTTGTTTTCAGTGACATTAACATTACTGCACACTTTTTGCTCATGAATCCATGTTGTTACAGCTGAAACTAATTAAAATACACATGGATTTGTTTGTTTGCAGTGATATTAACATTAATGTACACTAATGGCACATGAATCCACGTTGTTACACCTCAAACTAAGTAAAATACTTATGCATTGGCTTGTTTTCAGTGATATTAACATTACTGCACACTAATAGGACATGAATCAACGTTATTACAGCTGAAACTAACTAAATTGAACATGCATTTGTTTGTTTGCAGTGATATTAACATTACTGCACACTATTTGCACATGAATCTACGTTATTACAGTTGGAACTAAGTAAAATACACATGCATTTGCTTGTTTTCAGTGATATTAACATCACTGCACACTAATTGCACATGATTCCACGTTATTACAGCTGAAGCTAAGTAAAATACACATACATTTGATTGTTTTCTGTGATATTAACTTTACTGCACACTAATTGTGCACGATTCCACGTTATTAGAGCTGAAACTAACTAAAATACACATGCATTTGTTTGTTTGCAGTGATATTAACATTACTGCACACTAATTGCACATGAATCCACGTTATTACAGCTCTAACTAAGTAAGAAAGACAGGCACTTGCTTGTTTTCAGTGATATTAACACTACTGCACACTAATTGCACATAAATCCGCGTAACTACAGATGCAACAAAATAAAATACACATGCATGTGCTTGTTTTCAGTGATAATAACATTACTGCACACTAATTGCACATGAATCCACGTTATTACAGCCAAAACTAACTAAATTACGCATGCATTTGTTTGTTTGCAGTGACATTAGCAATACTGCACACTAATTGCACATGAATCCACGTTATTATAGCTGAAGCAAACTAAGAAAGACATGCATCTGCTTGTTTTCAGTGATAATAACATTACTTCACACTAATTGCACATGAATCTACATTATTACAGCTCAAACCAAATAAAATACACATGCATTAGCTTGTTTTCAGTGATATTAACATTGCTGCACACTAATTGCACATGAATCCACGTTGTTACAGCTGAAGCTAAAAAAAATACACATGCATCTGCTTGTCTTCAGTGATATTAACATAATTGCACACTGATAGCACCTGAATCCACGTTATTACAGCTGAAACTAAGTAAACTACAAATGCATTTGTTTGTTTGCAGTGATATTAACATTACTGCACACTAATTGCACATGAGTCCACTTTATTACAGCTGAAACTAAGTAAAATACACATTCATTTGGTTGTTTTCAGTGATATTAACTTTACTGCACACTAATTGCACACGATTCCACGTTATTAGAGCTGAAACTAACTAAAACACACATGCACTTGTTTGTTTGCAGTGATATTAACATTACTGCACACTAACTGCACATGAATCCACGTTATTACAGCTCTAACTAAGTAAGAAAGACAGGCACTTGCTTGTTTTCAGTGATATTAACACTACTGCACACTAATTGCACATGAATCCACGTAATTACAGATGCAACAAAATAAAATACACATGCATGTGCTTGTTTTCAGTGATAATAACGTTACTGCACACTAATTGCACATGAATCCACGTTATTACAGCCAAAACTAACTAAATTACGCATGCATTTGTTTGTTTGCAGTGACATTAGCAATACTGCACACTAATTGCACATGAATCCACGTTATTATAGCTGAAACTAACTAAGAAAGTCATGCATCTGCTTGTTTTCAGTGATAATAACATTACTTCACACCAATTGCACATGAATCCACGTTATTACAGCTGAAACTAAGTAAACTACACATGCATTTGCGTGTTTTCAGTGATATTAACACTACTGCACACTAATGGCACATGAGTCCACTTTATTACAGTTGAAAGTAAGTAAAATACACATGCATTTGCATGTTTTGAGTGATATTAACATTACTGCACAGTAATGGCACTTGAATCCACGTTGTTACACCTCAAACTAAGTAAAATACACATGGATTGGCATGTTTTCAGTGATATTAACATTACTGTACACTAATTGGACATGAATCAACGTTATTACAGCTGAAACTAATTAAATTAAACATGCATTTGTTTGTTTGCAGTGATATTAACATTACTGCACACTTATTGCACATGAATCCACGTTAATACAGCTAATACTAAATAAAATACACATGCCTTTGCTTCTTTTCAGTGATTTTAACATTACTGCACACTATTTGAACATGAATCTACGTTATTACAGTTGGAACTAAGTAAAATACACATGGATGTGCTTGTTTTCAGTGATTTTAACATTACTGCATAATAATTGCACATGAATCTACGTTTTTACACTTGGAACTAGGTAAAAAACATATGCATTGACTTGTTTAAAGTAATCTTAACACTGCTGAACAATAATTGCACATCAATCCACGTTATTACAGCTGAAACTAAGTAAAAAACACATGCATTTGTTTGTTTTCAGTGACATTAACATTACTGCACACTTTTTGCTCATGAATCCATGTTGTTACAGCTGAAACTAATTAAAATACACATGGATTTGTTTGTTTGCAGTGATATTAACATTACTGTACACTAATGGCACATGAATCCACGTTGTTACACCTCAAACTAAGTAAAATACTTATGCATTGGCTTGTTTTCAGTGATATTAACATTACTGCACACTAATAGGACATGAATCAACGTTATTACAGCTGAAACTAACTAAATTGAACATGCATTTGTTTGTTTGCAGTGATATTAACATTACTGCACACTATTTGCACATGAATCTACGTTATTACAGTTGGAACTAAGTAAAATACACATGCATTTGCTTGTTTTCAGTGATATTAACATCACTGCCCACTAATTGCACATGATTCCACGTTATTACAGCTGAAGCTAAGTAAAATACACATTCATTTGATTGTTTTCTGTGATATTAACTTTACTGCACACTAATTGTGCACGATTCCACGTTATTAGAGCTGAAACTAACTAAAATACACATGCATTTGTTTGTTTGCAGTGATATGAACATTACTGCACACTAATTGCACATGAATCCACGTTATTACAGCTCTAACTAAGTAAGAAAGACAGGCACTTGCTTGTTTTCAGTGATATTAACACTACTGCACACTAATTGCACATAAATCCGCGTAACTACAGATGCAACAAAATAAAATACACATGCATGTGCTTGTTTTCAGTGATAATAACATTACTGCACACTAATTGCACATGAATCCACGTTATTACAGCTAAAACTAACTAAATTACGCATGCATTTGTTTGTTTGCAGTGACATTAGCAATACTGCACACTAATTGCACATGAATCCACGTTATTATAGCTGAAGCAAACTAAGAAAGACATGCATCTGCTTGTTTTCAGTGATAATAACATTACTTCACACTAATTGCACATGAATCTACATTATTACAGCTCAAACCAAATAAAATACACATGCATTAGCTTGTTTTCAGTGATATTAACATTGCTGCACACTAATTGCACATGAATCCACGTTGTTACAGCTGAAGCTAAAAAAAATACACATGCATCTGCTTGTCTTCAGTGATATTAACATAATTGCACACTGATAGCACCTGAATCCACGTTATTACAGCTGAAACTAAGTAAACTACAAATGCATTTGTTTGTTTGCAGTGATATTAACATTACTGCACACTAATTGCACATGAGTCCACTTTATTACAGCTGAAACTAAGTAAAATACACATTCATTTGGTTGTTTTCAGTGATATTAACTTTACTGCACACTAATTGCACACGATTCCACGTTATTAGAGCTGAAACTAACTAAAACACACATGCACTTGTTTGTTTGCAGTGATATTAACATTACTGCACACTAACTGCACATGAATCCACGTTATTACAGCTCTAACTAAGTAAGAAAGACAGGCACTTGCTTGTTTTCAGTGATATTAACACTACTGCACACTAATTGCACATGAATCCACGTAATTACAGATGCAACAAAATAAAATACACATGCATGTGCTTGTTTTCAGTGATAATAACGTTACTGCACACTAATTGCACATGAATCCACGTTATTACAGCCAAAACTAACTAAATTACGCATGCATTTGTTTGTTTGCAGTGACATTAGCAATACTGCACACTAATTGCACATGAATCCACGTTATTATAGCTGAAACTAACTAAGAAAGTCATGCATCTGCTTGTTTTCAGTGATAATAACATTACTTCACACCAATTGCACATGAATCCACGTTATTACAGCTGAAACTAACTAAATTACGCATGCATTTGTTCGTTTGCAGTGATATTAACATAACTGCACACTAATTGCACATGAATCTACGTTATTACAGCTCAAACCAAATAAAATACACATGCATTAGCTTGTTTTCAGTGAGATTAACATTACTGCACACTAATTGCACATGAATCCATGTTATTACAGCTGAACCTAACTATATTACGCATGCATTTGTTTGTTTGCGATGATATTAACAATACTGCACACTAATTGCAAATGAATCCACGTTATTACAGCTGAAATCGAATAAAATACACATGCATTTGTTTCTTTGCAGTGATATTAACATTACTGCACACTTATTGCACATGAATCCACGTTATCACAGCTGAAACTAAGTAAAACAAACATGCATTTGGTTCTTTTCAGTGATTTTAACATTACTGCACACTATCTGCACATGAATCTACGCTACTACAGCTAAAAATAACTAAGTTAAATATGTATTTGTTTCCTTGCAATGATATTAACATTACTGCACACCTATTGCACATGATTCCACGTTATTACAGCTGAAATTTAATGAAATACACATGCATTGCTTATTTGCAGTGATATTAACATTGCTGCACCCTAATTGCACATGAATCCACGTTGTTACAGCTGAAACTAAAAAAAATACACATGCATCTGCTTGTCTTCAGTGATATTAACATAACTGCACACTGATAGCACCTGAATCCACGTTATTACAGCTGAAACTAAGTAAACTACTTATGCATTTGCGTGTTTTCAGTGATATTAACACTACTGCACACTAATGGCACATGAGTCCACTTTATTACACTTGAAAGTAAGTAAAATACACATGCATTTGCATGTTTTCAGTGATATTCACATTACTGCACAGTAATGGCACATGAATCCACGTTGTTACACCTCAAACTAAGTAAAATACACATGCATTTGCTTGTTTTCAGTGATATTAACAGTACTGCACACTAATTGGACATGAATCAACGTTATTACAGCTGAAACGAACTAAATTAAACATGCATTTGTTTGCTTGCAGTGATATTAACATTACTGCACACTCGTTGCACATGAATCCACGTTATTACCGCTGAAACTAAGTAAAACTTGCATGCATTTGCTTCTTTTCAGTGATTTTAACATTACTGCACACTATTTGAACATGAATCTACGTTATTACAGTTGGAACTAAGTAAAATACACATGCATTTGCTTGTTTTCAGTGATATTAACATTACTGCACACTAATTGCACATGATTCCACGTTATTACAGCTGAAGCTAAGTAAAATACACATGCATTTGCTTGTTTTCAGTGATATTAACTTTACTGCACACTAATTGCACACGATTCCACGTTATTAGAGCTGAAACTAACTAAAATACACATGCATTTGTTTGTTTGCAGTGATATTAATATTACTGCACACTAATTGCACATGAATCCACGTTATTACAGCTCTAACTAAGTAAGAAAGACAGGCACTTGCTTGTTTTCAGTGATATTAACACTACTGCACACTAATTGCACATAAATCCGCGTAACTACAGATGCAACAAAATAAAATACACATGCATGTGCTTGTTTTCAGTGATAATAACATTACTGCACACTAATTGCACATGAATCCACGTTATTACAGCCAAAACTAACTAAATTACGCATGCATTTGTTTGTTTGCAGTGACATTAGCAATACTGCACACTAATTGCACATGAATCCACGTTATTATAGCTGAAACAAACTAAGAAAGACATGCATCTGCTTGTTTTCAGTGATAATAACATTACTTCACACTAATTGCACATGAATCTACATTATTACAGCTCAAACCAAATAAAATACACATGCATTAGCTTGTTTTCAGTGATATTAACATTGCTGCACACTAATTGCACATGAATCCACGTTATTACAGCTGAAACTAAGTAAACTACAAATGCATTTGTTTGTTTGCAGTGATATTAACATTACTGCACACTAATTGCACATGAGTCCACTTTATTACAGCTGAAATTTAATGAAATACACATGCATTTGCTTATTTGCAGTGATATTAACATTGCTGCACACTAATTGCACATGAATCCACGTTGTTACAGCTGAAACTAAAAAAAATACACATGCATCTGCTTGTCTTCAGTGATATTAACATAACTGCACACTGATAGCACCTGAATCCACGTTATTACAGCTGAAACTAAGTAAACTACACATGCATTTGCGTGTTTTCAGTGATATTAACACTACTGCACACTAATGGCACATGAGTCCACTTTATTACACTTGAAAGTAAGTAAAATACACATGCATTTGCATGTTTTCAGTGATATTCACATTACTGCACAGTAATGGCACATGAATCCACGTTGTTACACCTCAAACTAAGTAAAATACACATGCATTTGCTTGTTTTCAGTGATATTAACAGTACTGCACACTAATTGGACATGAATCAACGTTATTACAGCTGAAACGAACTAAATTAAACATGCATTTGTTTGCTTGCAGTGATATTAACATTACTGCACACTCGTTGCACATGAATCCACGTTATTACCGCTTAAACTAAGTAAAACTTGCATGCACTTGCTTGTTTTCAGTGATATTAACACTACTGCACACTAATTGCACATAAATCCGCGTAACTACAGATGCAACAAAATAAAATACACATGCATGTGCTTGTTTTCAGTGATAATAACATTACTGCACACTAATTGCACATGAATCCACGTTATTACAGCCAAAACTAACTAAATTACGCATGCATTTGTTTGTTTGCAGTGACATTAGCAATACTGCACACTAATTGCACATGAATCCACGTTATTATAGCGGAAACAAACTAAGAAAGACATGCATCTGCTTGTTTTCAGTGATAATAACATTACTTCACACTAATTGCACATGAATCTACATTATTACAGCTCAAACCAAATAAAATACACATGCATTAGCTTGTTTTCAGTGATATTAACATTGCTGCACACTAATTGCACATGAATCCACGTTATTACAGCTGAAACTAAGTAAACTACAAATGCATTTGTTTGTTTGCAGTGATATTAACATTACTGCACACTAATTGCACATGAGTCCACTTTATTACAGCTGAAACTAAGTAAAATACACATTCATTTGGTTGTTTTCAGTGATATTAACTTTACTGCACACTAATTGCACACGATTCCACGTTATTAGAGCTGAAACTAACTAAAACACACATGCACTTGTTTGTTTGCAGTGATATTAACATTACTGCACACTAACTGCACATGAATCCACGTTATTACAGCTCTAACTAAGTAAGAAAGACAGGCACTTGCTTGTTTTCAGTGATATTAACACTACTGCACACTAATTGCACATGAATCCACGTAATTACAGAAGCAACAAAATAAAATACACATGCATGTGCTTGTTTTCAGTGATAATAACGTTACTGCACACTAATTGCACATGAATCCACGTTATTACAGCCAAAACTAACTAAATTACGCATGCATTTGTTTGTTTGCAGTGACATTAGCAATACTGCACACTAATTGCACATGAATCCACGTTATTATAGCTGAAACTAACTAAGAAAGTCATGCATCTGCTTGTTTTCAGTGATAATAACTTTACTTCACACCAATTGCACATGAATCCACGTTATTACAGCTGAAACTAACTAAATTACGCATGCATTTGTTCGTTTGCAGTGATATTAACATAACTGCACACTAATTGCACATGAATCTACGTTATTACAGCTCAAACCAAATAAAATACACATGCATTAGCTTGTTTTCAGTGAGATTAACATTACTGCACACTAATTGCACATGAATCCATGTTATTACAGCTGAACCTAACTATATTACGCATGCATTTGTTTGTTTGCGATGATATTAACAATACTGCACACTAATTGCAAATGAATCCACGTTATTACAGCTGAAATCGAATAAAATACACATGCATTTGTTTCTTTGCAGTGATATTAACATTACTGCACACTTATTGCACATGAATCCACGTTATCACAGCTGAAACTAAGTAAAACAAACATGCATTTGGTTCTTTTCAGTGATTTTAACATTACTGCACACTATCTGCACATGAATCTACGCTACTACAGCTAAAAATAACTAAGTTAAATATGTATTTGTTTCCTTGCAATGATATTATCATTACTGCACACCTATTGCACATGATTCCACGTTATTACAGCTGAAATTTAATGAAATACACATGCATTTGCTTATTTGCAGTGATATTAACATTGCTGCACACTAATTGCACATGAATCCACGTTGTTACAGCTGAAACTAAAAAAAATACACATGCATCTGCTTGTCTTCAGTGATATTAACAAAACTGCACACTGATAGCACCTGAATCCACGTTATTACAGCTGAAACTAAGTAAACTACACATGCATTTGCGTGTTTTCAGTGATATTAACACTACTGCACACTAATGGCACATGAGTCCACTTTATTACACTTGAAAGTAAGTAAAATACACATGCATTTGCATGTTTTCAGTGATATTCACATTACTGCACACTCATTGCACATGAATCCACGTTATTACCGCTGAAACTAAGTAAAACTTGCATGCATTTGCTTCTTTTCAGTGATTTTAACATTACTGCACACTAATTGCACATGAATCTACATTATTACAGCTCAAACCAAATAAAATACACATGCATTAGCTTGTTTTCAGTGATATTAACATTGCTGCACACTAATTGCACATCAATCCACGTTATTACAGCTGAAACTAAGTAAAAAACACATGCATTTGTTTGTTTTCAGTGACATTAACATTACTGCACACTTTTTGCTCATGAATCCATGTTGTTACAGCTGAAACTAATTTAAATACACATGGATTTGTTTGTTTGCAGTGATATTAACATTACTGTACACTAATTGCACATGAATCCACGTTATTACAGCTTAAACTAAGTATGAAAGACAGGCATTTGCGTGTTTTCAGTGATATTAACATTACTGCACACTAATTGCACATGAATCCACGTTATTATAGCTGAAACAAACTAAGAAAGACATGCATCTGCTTGTTTTCAGTGATAATAGCATTACTTCACACTAATTGCACATGAATCTACATTATTACAGCTCAAACCAAATAAAATACACATGCATTAGCTTGTTTTCAGTGATATTAACATTGCTGCACACTAATTGCACATGAATCCACGTTGTTATAGCTGAAACTAAAAAAAATACACATGCATCTGTTGTCTTCAGTGATATTAACATAACTGCACACTGATAGCACCTGAATCCACGTTATTACAGCTGAAACTAAGTAAACTACACATGCATTTGTTTGTTTGCAGTGATATTAACATTACTGCACACTAATTGCACATGAGTCCACTTTATTACAGCTGAAACTAAGTAAACTACACATGCATTTGCGTGTTTTCAGTGATATTAACACTACTGCACACTAATGGCACATGAGTCCACTTTATTACAGTTGAAAGTAAGTAAAATACACATGCATTTGCATGTTTTCAGGGATATTAACATTACTGCACAGTAATGGCACATGAATCCACGTTGTTACACCTTAAACTAAGTAAAATACACATGGATTTGCTTGTTTTCAGTGATTCTAACATTACTGCATACTAATTGCACATGAATCTACGTTTTTACACTTGGAACTAGGTAAAATACATATGCATTTACTTGTTTAAAGTAATCTTAACACTGCTGAACAATAATTGCACATCAATCCACGTTATTACAGCTGAAACTAAGTAAAATACACATGCATTTGTTTGTTTTCAGTGACATTAACATTACTGCACACTTATTGCACATGAATCCATGTTGTTACATCTGAAACTAATTAAAATACACATGGATTTGTTTGTTTGCGGTGATATTTACATTACTACACATTAATTGCACATGAATCCACGTTATTACAGCTTAAACTAAGTATGAAAGACAGGCATTTGCGTGTTTTCAGTGATATTAAGACTACTGCACGCTAATTGCACATGAATCCACGTTATTACAGATGCAATTAAATAAAATACACATGCATGTGCTTGTTTTAATTAATATTAACAATGTTAAACCCTAATTGCACATGAATCCACGTTGTTACAGCTAAAACGAAGTAAAATACAGATGCATTTGTTTGTTTGCAGTTACATTAGCAATACTGCACACTAATTGCACACGAATCCACGTTATTATAGCTGAAACAAACTAAAAAGACATGCATCTGATTGTTTTCAGTGATAATAACATTACTTCACACTAAATGCACACGAATCTACGTTATTACAGCTCAAACCAAATAAAATACACATGCATTAGCTTGTTTTCAGTGATATTAACATTGCTGCACACTAGTTGCACATGAATCCACGTTGTTACAGCTGAAACTATAAAAAATACACATGCATCTGCTTGTCTTCAGTGATATTAACATAACTGCACACTGATAGCACCTGAATCCACGTTATTACAGCTGAAACTAAGTAAACTACACATGCATTTGTTTGTTTGCAGTGATATTAACATTACTGCACACTAATTGCACATGAGTTCACTTTATTACAGCTGAAACTAAGTAAACTACACATGCATTTGCGTGTTTTCAGTGATATTAACACTACTGCACACTAATGGCACATGAGTCCACTTTATTACAGTTGAAAGTAAGTAAAATACACATGCATTTGCATGTTTTCAGGGATATTAACATTACTGCACAGTAATGGCACATGAATCCACGTTTTTACACCTCAAACTAAGTAAAATACACATGCATTGGCTTGTTTTCAGTAATATTAACATTACTGTACACTAATTGGACATGAATCAACGTTATTACAGCTGAAACTAATTAAATTAAACATGCATTTGTTTATTTCAAGTGATATTAACATTACTGCACACTTATTGCACATGAATCCACGTTAATACAGCTAATACTAAATATAATACACATGCATTTGCTTGTTTTCAGTGATATTATCATTACTGCACACTAATTGCACATGAATCCACGTTGTTACAGCTCAAACTAAGTAAAATACACATGGATTTGCTTGTTTTCAGTGATTCTAACATTACTGCATACTAATTGTACATGAATCTACGTTTTTACACTTGGAACTAGGTAAAATACATATGCATTTACTTGTTTAAAGTAATCCTAACACTGCTGAACAATAATTGCACATCAATCAACGTTATTACAGCTGAAACTAAGTAAAATACACATGCATTTGTTTGTTTTCAGTGACATTAAAGTTACTGCACATTTATTGCACATGAATCCATGTTGTTACAGCTGAAACTAATTCAAATACACATGGATTTGTTTGTTTCCAGTGATATTAACATTACTACACATTAATTGCACATGAATCCACGTTATTACAGCTTAAACTAAGTATGAAAGACAGGCATTTGCGTGTTTTCAGTGATATTAACACTACTGCACGCTAATTGCACATGAATCCACGTTATTACAGATGCAATTAAATAAAATACACATGCATGTGCTTGTTTTAATTAATATTAACAATGTGAAACCCTAATTGCACATGAATCCACGTTGTTACAGCTAAAACGAAGTAAAATACACATGCATTTGTTTGTTTCGGTGACATTAACATTACTGCACACTAATTGCACATGAATCCACGTTATTATAGCTGAAACAAACTAAGAAAGACATGCAAATGCTTGTTTTCAGTGATAATAACATTACTTCACACTAATTGCACATGAATCTACGTTATTACAGCTCAAACCAAATAAAATACACATACATTAGCTTGTTTTCAGTGATATTAACATTGCTGCACACTAATTGCACATGAACCCACGTTGGTACAGCTGAAACTAAAAAAATACACATGCATCTGCTTGTCTTCAGTGATATTAACATAACTGCACACTGATAGCACCTGAATCCACGTTATTACAGCTGAAACTAAGTAAACTACACATGCATTTGTTTGTTTGCAGTGATATTAACATTACTGCACACTAATTGCACATGAGTCCACTTTATTACAGCTGAAACTAAGTAAACTACACATGCATTTGCGTGTTTTCAGTGATATTAACACTACTGCACACTAATGGCACATGAGTCCACTTTATTACAGTTGAAAGTAAGTAATATACACATGCATTTGCATGTTTTCAGGGATATTAACATTACTGCACAGTAATGGCACATGAATCCACGTTGTTACACCTCAAACTAAGTAAAATACACATGCATTGGCTTGTTTTCAGTGATATTAACATTACTGTACACTAATTGGACATGAATCAACGTTATTACAGCTGAAACTAATTAAATTAAACATGCATTTGTTTGTTTGCAGTGATATTAACATTACTGCACACTTATTGCACATGAATCCACGTTAATACAGCTAATACTAAATATAATACACATGCATTTGCTTGTTTTCAGTGATATTATCATTACTGCACACTAATTGCACATGAATCCACGTTGTTACAGCTCAAACTAAGTAAAATACACATGGATTTGCTTGTTTTCAGTGATTCTAACATTACTGCATACTAATTGCACATGAATCTACGTTTTTACACTTGGAACTAGGTAAAATACATATGCATTTACTTGTTTAAAGTAATCTTAACACTGCTGAACAATAATTGCACATCAATCCACGTTATTACAGCTGAAACTAAGTAAAATACACATGCATTTGTTTGTTTTCAGTGACATTAACATTACTGCACACTTATTGCACATGAATCCATGTTGTTACAGCTGAAACTAATTAAAAAACACATGGATTTGTTTGTTTGCAGTGATATTATCATTACTACACATTAATTGCACACGAATCCACGTTATTATAGCTGAAACAAACTAAGAAAGACATGCATTGGCTTGTTTTCAGTGATATTAACATTACTGTACACTAATTGGACATGAATCAACGTTATTACAGCTGAAACTAATTAAATTAAACATGCATTTGTTTGTTTGCAGTGATATTAACATTACTGCACACTTATTGCACATGAATCCACGTTAATACAGCTAATACTAAATATAATACACATGCATTTGCTTGTTTTCAGTGATATTATCATTACTGCACACTAATTGCACATGAATCCACGTTGTTACAGTTCAAACTAAGTAAAAAACACATGGATTTGCTTGTTTTCAGTGATTCTAACATTACTGCATACTAATTGCACATGAATCTACGTTTTTACATTTGGAACTAGGTAAAATACATATGCATTTACTTGTTTAAAGTAATCTTAACACTGCTGAACAATAATTGCACATCAATCCACGTTATTACAGCTGAAACTAAGTAAAATACATATGCATTTGTTTGTTTTCAGTGACATTAACATTACTGCACACTTATTGCACATGAATCCATGTTGTTACAGCTGAAACTAATTAAAATACACATGGATTCGTTTGTTTGCAGTGATATTAACATTACTACACATTAATTGCACATGAATCCACGTTATTACAGCTCTAACTAAGTAAGAAAGACAGGCACTTGCTTGTTTTCAGTGATATTAACACTACTGCACACTAATTGCACATAAATCCGCGTAACTACAGATGCAACAAAATAAAATACACATGCATGTGCTTGTTTTCAGTGATAATAACATTACTGCACACTAATTGCACATGAATCCACGTTATTACAGCCAAAACTAACTATATTACGCATGCATTTGTTTGTTTGCAGTGACATTAGCAATACTGCACACTAATTGCACATGAATCCACGTTATTATAGCTGAAACAAACTAAGAAAGACATGCATCTGCTTGTTTTCAGTGATAATAGCATTACTTCACACTAATTGCACATGAATCTACATTATTACAGCTCAAACCAAATAAAATACACATGCATTAGCTTGTTTTCAGTGATATTAACATTGCTGCACACTAATTGCACATGAATCCACGTTGTTACAGCTGAAACTAAAAAAAATACACATGCATCTGTTGTCTTCAGTGATATTAACATAACTGCACACTGATAGCACCTGAATCCACGTTATTACAGCTGAAACTAAGTAAACTACACATGCATTTGTTTGTTTGCAGTGATATTAACATTACTGCACACTAATTGCACATGAGTCCACTTTATTACAGCTGAAACTAAGTAAACTACACATGCATTTGCGTGTTTTCAGTGATATTAACACTACTGCACACTAATGGCACATGAGTCCACTTTATTACAGTTGAAAGTAAGTAAAATACACATGCATTTGCATGTTTTCAGGGATATTAACATTACTGCACAGTAATGGCACATGAATCCACGTTGTTACACCTTAAACTAAGTAAAATACACATGGATTTGCTTGTTTTCAGTGATTCTAACATTACTGCATACTAATTGCACATGAATCTACGTTTTTACACTTGGAACTAGGTAAAATACATATGCATTTACTTGTTTAAAGTAATCTTAACACTGCTGAACAATAATTGCACATCAATCCACGTTATTACAGCTGAAACTAAGTAAAATACACATGCATTTGTTTGTTTTCAGTGACATTAACATTACTGCACACTTATTGCACATGAATCCATGTTGTTACATCTGAAACTAATTAAAATACACATGGATTTGTTTGTTTGCGGTGATATTTACATTACTACACATTAATTGCACATGAATCCACGTTATTACAGCTTAAACTAAGTATGAAAGACAGGCATTTGCGTGTTTTCAGTGATATTAAGACTACTGCACGCTAATTGCACATTAATCCACGTTATTACAGATGCAATTAAATAAAATACACATGCATGTGCTTGTTTTAATTAATATTAACACTGTTAAACCCTAATTGCACATGAATCCACGTTGTTACAGCTAAAACGAAGTAAAATACACATGCATTTGTTTGTTTGCAGTTACATTAGCAATACTGCACACTAATTGCACACGAATCCACGTTATTATAGCTGAAACAAACTAAAAAGACATGCATCTGATTGTTTTCAGTGATAATAACATTACTTCACACTAAATGCACACGAATCTACGTTATTACAGCTCAAACCAAATAAAATACACATGCATTAGCTTGTTTTCAGTGATATTAACATTGCTGCACACTAGTTGCACATGAATCCACGTTGTTACAGCTGAAACTATAAAAAATACACATGCATCTGCTTGTCTTCAGTGATATTAACATAACTGCACACTGATAGCACCTGAATCCACGTTATTACAGCTGAAACTAAGTAAACTACACATGCATTTGTTTGTTTGCAGTGATATTAACATTACTGCACACTAATTGCACATGAGTTCACTTTATTACAGCTGAAACTAAGTAAACTACACATGCATTTGCGTGTTTTCAGTGATATTAACACTACTGCACACTAATGGCACATGAGTCCACTTTATTACAGTTGAAAGTAAGTAAAATACACATGCATTTGCATGTTTCAGGGATATTAACATTACTGCACAGTAATGGCACATGAATCCACGTTTTTACACCTCAAACTAAGTAAAATACACATGCATTGGCTTGTTTTCAGTAATATTAACATTACTGTACACTAATTGGACATGAATCAACGTTATTACAGCTGAAACTAATTAAATTAAACATGCATTTGTTTATTTCAAGTGATATTAACATTACTGCACACTTATTGCACATGAATCCACGTTAATACAGCTAATACTAAATATAATACACATGCATTTGCTTGTTTTCAGTGATATTATCATTACTGCACACTAATTGCACATGAATCCACGTTGTTACAGCTCAAACTAAGTAAAATACACATGGATTTGCTTGTTTTCAGTGATTCTAACATTACTGCATACTAATTGTACATGAATCTACGTTTTTACACTTGGAACTAGGTAAAATACATATGCATTTACTTGTTTAAAGTAATCCTAACACTGCTGAACAATAATTGCACATCAATCAACGTTATTACAGCTGAAACTAAGTAAAATACACATGCATTTGTTTGTTTTCAGTGACATTAAAGTTACTGCACATTTATTGCACATGAATCCATGTTGTTACAGCTGAAACTAATTCAAATACACATGGATTTGTTTGTTTCCAGTGATATTAACATTACTACACATTAATTGCACATGAATCCACGTTATTACAGCTTAAACTAAGTATGAAAGACAGGCATTTGCGTGTTTTCAGTGATATTAACACTACTGCACGCTAATTGCACATGAATCCACGTTATTACAGATGCAATTAAATAAAATACACATGCATGTGCTTGTTTTAATTAATATTAACAATGTGAAACCCTAATTGCACATGAATCCACGTTGTTACAGCTAAAACGAAGTAAAATACACATGCATTTGTTTGTTTTCGGTGACATTAACATTACTGCACACTAATTGCACATGAATCCACGTTATTATAGCTGAAACAAACTAAGAAAGACATGCAAATGCTTGTTTTCAGTGATAATAACATTACTTCACACTAATTGCACATGAATCTACGTTATTACAGCTCAAACCAAATAAAATACACATACATTAGCTTGTTTTCAGTGATATTAACATTGCTGCACACTAATTGCACATGAACCCACGTTGGTACAGCTGAAACTAAAAAAATACACATGCATCTGCTTGTCTTCAGTGATATTAACATAACTGCACACTGATAGCACCTGAATCCACGTTATTACAGCTGAAACTAAGTAAACTACACATGCATTTGTTTGTTTGCAGTGATATTAACATTACTGCACACTAATTGCACATGAGTCCACTTTATTACAGCTGAAACTAAGTAAACTACACATGCATTTGCGTGTTTTCATTGATATTAACACTACTGCACACTAATGGCACATGAGTCCACTTTATTACAGTTGAAAGTAAGTAATATACACATGCATTTGCATGTTTTCAGGGATATTAACATTACTGCACAGTAATGGCACATGAATCCACGTTGTTACACCTCAAACTAAGTAAATACACATGCATTGGCTTGTTTTCAGTGATATTAACATTACTGTACACTAATTGGACATGAATCAACGTTATTACAGCTGAAACTAATTAAATTAAACATGCATTTGTTTGTTTGCAGTGATATTAACATTACTGCACACTTATTGCACATGAATCCACGTTAATACAGCTAATACTAAATATAATACACATGCATTTGCTTGTTTTCAGTGATATTATCATTACTGCACACTAATTGCACATGAATCCACGTTGTTACAGCTCAAACTAAGTAAAATACACATGGATTTGCTTGTTTTCAGTGATTCTAACATTACTGCATACTAATTGCACATGAATCTACGTTTTTACACTTGGAACTAGGTAAAATACATATGCATTTACTTGTTTAAAGTAATCTTAACACTGCTGAACAATAATTGCACATCAATCCACGTTATTACAGCTGAAACTAAGTAAAATACACATGCATTTGTTTGTTTTCAGTGACATTAACATTACTGCACACTTATTGCACATGAATCCATGTTGTTACAGCTGAAACTAATTAAAAAACACATGGATTTGTTTGTTTGCAGTGATATTATCATTACTACACATTAATTGCACACGAATCCACGTTATTATAGCTGAAACAAACTAAGAAAGACATGCATTGGCTTGTTTTCAGTGATATTAACATTACTGTACACTAATTGGACATGAATCAACGTTATTACAGCTGAAACTAATTAAATTAAACATGCATTTGTTTGTTTGCAGTGATATTAACATTACTGCACACTTATTGCACATGAATCCACGTTAATACAGCTAATACTAAATATAATACACATGCATTTGCTTGTTTTCAGTGATATTATCATTACTGCACACTAATTGCACATGAATCCACGTTGTTACAGTTCAAACTAAGTAAAAAACACATGGATTTGCTTGTTTTCAGTGATTCTAACATTACTGCATACTAATTGCACATGAATCTACGTTTTTACATTTGGAACTAGGTAAAATACATATGCATTTACTTGTTTAAAGTAATCTTAACACTGCTGAACAATAATTGCACATCAATCCACGTTATTACAGCTGAAACTAAGTAAAATACATATGCATTTGTTTGTTTTCAGTGACATTAACATTACTGCACACTTATTGCACATGAATCCATGTTGTTACAGCTGAAACTAATTAAAATACACATGGATTCGTTTGTTTGCAGTGATATTAACATTACTACACATTAATTGCACATGAATCCACGTTATTACAGCTCTAACTAAGTAAGAAAGACAGGCACTTGCTTGTTTTCAGTGATATTAACACTACTGCACACTAATTGCACATAAATCCGCGTAACTACAGATGCAACAAAATAAAATACACATGCATGTGCTTGTTTTCAGTGATAATAACATTACTGCACACTAATTGCACATGAATCCACGTTATTACAGCCAAAACTAACTATATTACGCATGCATTTGTTTGTTTGCAGTGACATTAGCAATACTGCACACTAATTGCACATGAATCCACGTTATTATAGCTGAAACAAACTAAGAAAGACATGCATCTGCTTGTTTTCAGTGATAATAGCATTACTTCACACTAATTGCACATGAATCTACATTATTACAGCTCAAACCAAATAAAATACACATGCATTAGCTTGTTTTCAGTGATATTAACATTGCTGCACACTAATTGCACATGAATCCACGTTGTTACAGCTGAAACTAAAAAAAATACACATGCATCTGTTGTCTTCAGTGATATTAACATAACTGCACACTGATAGCACCTGAATCCACGTTATTACAGCTGAAACTAAGTAAACTACACATGCATTTGTTTGTTTGCAGTGATATTAACATTACTGCACACTAATTGCACATGAGTCCACTTTATTACAGCTGAAACTAAGTAAACTACACATGCATTTGCGTGTTTTCAGTGATATTAACACTACTGCACACTAATGGCACATGAGTCCACTTTATTACAGTTGAAAGTAAGTAAAATACACATGCATTTGCATGTTTTCAGGGATATTAACATTACTGCACAGTAATGGCACATGAATCCACGTTGTTACACCTTAAACTAAGTAAAATACACATGGATTTGCTTGTTTTCAGTGATTCTAACATTACTGCATACTAATTGCACATGAATCTACGTTTTTACACTTGGAACTAGGTAAAATACATATGCATTTACTTGTTTAAAGTAATCTTAACACTGCTGAACAATAATTGCACATCAATCCACGTTATTACAGCTGAAACTAAGTAAAATACACATGCATTTGTTTGTTTTCAGTGACATTAACATTACTGCACACTTATTGCACATGAATCCATGTTGTTACATCTGAAACTAATTAAAATACACATGGATTTGTTTGTTTGCGGTGATATTTACATTACTACACATTAATTGCACATGAATCCACGTTATTACAGCTTAAACTAAGTATGAAAGACAGGCATTTGCGTGTTTTCAGTGATATTAAGACTACTGCACGCTAATTGCACATTAATCCACGTTATTACAGATGCAATTAAATAAAATACACATGCATGTGCTTGTTTTAATTAATATTAACACTGTTAAACCCTAATTGCACATGAATCCACGTTGTTACAGCTAAAACGAAGTAAAATACACATGCATTTGTTTGTTTGCAGTTACATTAGCAATACTGCACACTAATTGCACACGAATCCACGTTATTATAGCTGAAACAAACTAAAAAGACATGCATCTGATTGTTTTCAGTGATAATAACATTACTTCACACTAAATGCACACGAATCTACGTTATTACAGCTCAAACCAAATAAAATACACATGCATTAGCTTGTTTTCAGTGATATTAACATTGCTGCACACTAGTTGCACATGAATCCACGTTGTTACAGCTGAAACTATAAAAAATACACATGCATCTGCTTGTCTTCAGTGATATTAACATAACTGCACACTGATAGCACCTGAATCCACGTTATTACAGCTGAAACTAAGTAAACTACACATGCATTTGTTTGTTTGCAGTGATATTAACATTACTGCACACTAATTGCACATGAGTTCACTTTATTACAGCTGAAACTAAGTAAACTACACATGCATTTGCGTGTTTTCAGTGATATTAACACTACTGCACACTAATGGCACATGAGTCCACTTTATTACAGTTGAAAGTAAGTAAAATACACATGCATTTGCATGTTTTCAGGGATATTAACATTACTGCACAGTAATGGCACATGAATCCACGTTTTTACACCTCAAACTAAGTAAAATACACATGCATTGGCTTGTTTTCAGTAATATTAACATTACTGTACACTAATTGGACATGAATCAACGTTATTACAGCTGAAACTAATTAAATTAAACATGCATTTGTTTATTTCAAGTGATATTAACATTACTGCACACTTATTGCACATGAATCCACGTTAATACAGCTAATACTAAATATAATACACATGCATTTGCTTGTTTTCAGTGATATTATCATTACTGCACACTAATTGCACATGAATCCACGTTGTTACAGCTCAAACTAAGTAAAATACACATGGATTTGCTTGTTTTCAGTGATTCTAACATTACTGCATACTAATTGTACATGAATCTACGTTTTTACACTTGGAACTAGGTAAAATACATATGCATTTACTTGTTTAAAGTAATCCTAACACTGCTGAACAATAATTGCACATCAATCAACGTTATTACAGCTGAAACTAAGTAAAATACACATGCATTTGTTTGTTTTCAGTGACATTAAAGTTACTGCACATTTATTGCACATGAATCCATGTTGTTACAGCTGAAACTAATTCAAATACACATGGATTTGTTTGTTTCCAGTGATATTAACATTACTACACATTAATTGCACATGAATCCACGTTATTACAGCTTAAACTAAGTATGAAAGACAGGCATTTGCGTGTTTCAGTGATATTAACACTACTGCACGCTAATTGCACATGAATCCACGTTATTACAGATGCAATTAAATAAAATACACATGCATGTGCTTGTTTTAATTAATATTAACAATGTGAAACCCTAATTGCACATGAATCCACGTTGTTACAGCTAAAACGAAGTAAAATACACATGCATTTGTTTGTTTTCGGTGACATTAACATTACTGCACACTAATTGCACATGAATCCACGTTATTATAGCTGAAACAAACTAAGAAAGACATGCAAATGCTTGTTTTCAGTGATAATAACATTACTTCACACTAATTGCACATGAATCTACGTTATTACAGCTCAAACCAAATAAAATACACATACATTAGCTTGTTTTCAGTGATATTAACATTGCTGCACACTAATTGCACATGAACCCACGTTGTACAGCTGAAACTAAAAAAAATACACATGCATCTGCTTGTCTTCAGTGATATTAACATAACTGCACACTGATAGCACCTGAATCCACGTTATTACAGCTGAAACTAAGTAAACTACACATGCATTTGTTTGTTTGCAGTGATATTAACATTACTGCACACTAATTGCACATGAGTCCACTTTATTACAGCTGAAACTAAGTAAACTACACATGCATTTGCGTGTTTTCATTGATATTAACACTACTGCACACTAATGGCACATGAGTCCACTTTATTACAGTTGAAAGTAAGTAATATACACATGCATTTGCATGTTTTCAGGGATATTAACATTACTGCACAGTAATGGCACATGAATCCACGTTGTTACACCTCAAACTAAGTAAAATACACATGCATTGGCTTGTTTTCAGTGATATTAACATTACTGTACACTAATTGGACATGAATCAACGTTATTACAGCTGAAACTAATTAAATTAAACATGCATTTGTTTGTTTGCAGTGATATTAACATTACTGCACACTTATTGCACATGAATCCACGTTAATACAGCTAATACTAAATATAATACACATGCATTTGCTTGTTTTCAGTGATATTATCATTACTGCACACTAATTGCACATGAATCCACGTTGTTACAGCTCAAACTAAGTAAAATACACATGGATTTGCTTGTTTTCAGTGATTCTAACATTACTGCATACTAATTGCACATGAATCTACGTTTTTACACTTGGAACTAGGTAAAATACATATGCATTTACTTGTTTAAAGTAATCTTAACACTGCTGAACAATAATTGCACATCAATCCACGTTATTACAGCTGAAACTAAGTAAAATACACATGCATTTGTTTGTTTTCAGTGACATTAACATTACTGCACACTTATTGCACATGAATCCATGTTGTTACAGCTGAAACTAATTAAAAAACACATGGATTTGTTTGTTTGCAGTGATATTATCATTACTACACATTAATTGCACACGAATCCACGTTATTATAGCTGAAACAAACTAAGAAAGACATGCATTGGCTTGTTTTCAGTGATATTAACATTACTGTACACTAATTGGACATGAATCAACGTTATTACAGCTGAAACTAATTAAATTAAACATGCATTTGTTTGTTTGCAGTGATATTAACATTACTGCACACTTATTGCACATGAATCCACGTTAATACAGCTAATACTAAATATAATACACATGCATTTGCTTGTTTTCAGTGATATTATCATTACTGCACACTAATTGCACATGAATCCACGTTGTTACAGTTCAAACTAAGTAAAAAACACATGGATTTGCTTGTTTTCAGTGATTCTAACATTACTGCATACTAATTGCACATGAATCTACGTTTTTACATTTGGAACTAGGTAAAATACATATGCATTTACTTGTTTAAAGTAATCTTAACACTGCTGAACAATAATTGCACATCAATCCACGTTATTACAGCTGAAACTAAGTAAAATACATATGCATTTGTTTGTTTTCAGTGACATTAACATTACTGCACACTTATTGCACATGAATCCATGTTGTTACAGCTGAAACTAATTAAAATACACATGGATTCGTTTGTTTGCAGTGATATTAACATTACTACACATTAATTGCACATGAATCCACGTTATTACAGCTCTAACTAAGTAAGAAAGACAGGCACTTGCTTGTTTTCAGTGATATTAACACTACTGCACACTAATTGCACATAAATCCGCGTAACTACAGATGCAACAAAATAAAATACACATGCATGTGCTTGTTTTCAGTGATAATAACATTACTGCACACTAATTGCACATGAATCCACGTTATTACAGCCAAAACTAACTATATTACGCATGCATTTGTTTGTTTGCAGTGACATTAGCAATACTGCACACTAATTGCACATGAATCCACGTTATTATAGCTGAAACAAACTAAGAAAGACATGCATCTGCTTGTTTTCAGTGATAATAGCATTACTTCACACTAATTGCACATGAATCTACATTATTACAGCTCAAACCAAATAAAATACACATGCATTAGCTTGTTTTCAGTGATATTAACATTGCTGCACACTAATTGCACATGAATCCACGTTGTTACAGCTGAAACTAAAAAAAATACACATGCATCTGTTGTCTTCAGTGATATTAACATAACTGCACACTGATAGCACCTGAATCCACGTTATTACAGCTGAAACTAAGTAAACTACACATGCATTTGTTTGTTTGCAGTGATATTAACATTACTGCACACTAATTGCACATGAGTCCACTTTATTACAGCTGAAACTAAGTAAACTACACATGCATTTGCGTGTTTTCAGTGATATTAACACTACTGCACACTAATGGCACATGAGTCCACTTTATTACAGTTGAAAGTAAGTAAAATACACATGCATTTGCATGTTTTCAGGATATTAACATTACTGCACAGTAATGGCACATGAATCCACGTTGTTACACCTTAAACTAAGTAAAATACACATGGATTTGCTTGTTTTCAGTGATTCTAACATTACTGCATACTAATTGCACATGAATCTACGTTTTTACACTTGGAACTAGGTAAAATACATATGCATTTACTTGTTTAAAGTAATCTTAACACTGCTGAACAATAATGCACATCAATCCACGTTATTACAGCTGAAACTAAGTAAAATACACATGCATTTGTTTGTTTTCAGTGACATTAACATTACTGCACACTTATTGCACATGAATCCATGTTGTTACATCTGAAACTAATTAAATACACATGGATTTGTTTGTTTGCGGTGATATTTACATTACTACACATTAATTGCACATGAATCCACGTTATTACAGCTTAAACTAAGTATGAAAGACAGGCATTTGCGTGTTTTCAGTGATATTAAGACTACTGCACGCTAATTGCACATTAATCCACGTTATTACAGATGCAATTAAATAAAATACACATGCATGTGCTTGTTTTAATTAATATTAACAATGTTAAACCCTAATTGCACATGAATCCACGTTGTTACAGCTAAAACGAAGTAAAATACAGATGCATTTGTTTGTTTGCAGTTACATTAGCAATACTGCACACTAATTGCACACGAATCCACGTTATTATAGCTGAAACAAACTAAAAAGACATGCATCTGATTGTTTTCAGTGATAATAACATTACTTCACACTAAATGCACACGAATCTACGTTATTACAGCTCAAACCAAATAAAATACACATGCATTAGCTTGTTTTCAGTGATATTAACATTGCTGCACACTAGTTGCACATGAATCCACGTTGTTACAGCTGAAACTATAAAAAATACACATGCATCTGCTTGTCTTCAGTGATATTAACATAACTGCACACTGATAGCACCTGAATCCACGTTATTACAGCTGAAACTAAGTAAACTACACATGCATTTGTTTGTTTGCAGTGATATTAACATTACTGCACACTAATTGCACATGAGTTCACTTTATTACAGCTGAAACTAAGTAAACTACACATGCATTTGCGTGTTTTCAGTGATATTAACACTACTGCACACTAATGGCACATGAGTCCACTTTATTACAGTTGAAAGTAAGTAAAATACACATGCATTTGCATGTTTTCAGGGATATTAACATTACTGCACAGTAATGGCACATGAATCCACGTTTTTACACCTCAAACTAAGTAAAATACACATGCATTGGCTTGTTTTCAGTAATATTAACATTACTGTACACTAATTGGACATGAATCAACGTTATTACAGCTGAAACTAATTAAATTAAACATGCATTTGTTTATTTCAAGTGATATTAACATTACTGCACACTTATTGCACATGAATCCACGTTAATACAGCTAATACTAAATATAATACACATGCATTTGCTTGTTTTCAGTGATATTATCATTACTGCACACTAATTGCACATGAATCCACGTTGTTACAGCTCAAACTAAGTAAAATACACATGGATTTGCTTGTTTTCAGTGATTCTAACATTACTGCATACTAATTGTACATGAATCTACGTTTTTACACTTGGAACTAGGTAAAATACATATGCATTTACTTGTTTAAAGTAATCCTAACACTGCTGAACAATAATTGCACATCAATCAACGTTATTACAGCTGAAACTAAGTAAAATACACATGCATTTGTTTGTTTTCAGTGACATTAAAGTTACTGCACATTTATTGCACATGAATCCATGTTGTTACAGCTGAAACTAATTCAAATACACATGGATTTGTTTGTTTCCAGTGATATTAACATTACTACACATTAATTGCACATGAATCCACGTTATTACAGCTTAAACTAAGTATGAAAGACAGGCATTTGCGTGTTTTCAGTGATATTAACACTACTGCACGCTAATTGCACATGAATCCACGTTATTACAGATGCAATTAAATAAAATACACATGCATGTGCTTGTTTTAATTAATATTAACAATGTGAAACCCTAATTGCACATGAATCCACGTTGTTACAGCTAAAACGAAGTAAAATACACATGCATTTGTTTGTTTTCGGTGACATTAACATTACTGCACACTAATTGCACATGAATCCACGTTATTATAGCTGAAACAAACTAAGAAAGACATGCAAATGCTTGTTTTCAGTGATAATAACATTACTTCACACTAATTGCACATGAATCTACGTTATTACAGCTCAAACCAAATAAAATACACATACATTAGCTTGTTTTCAGTGATATTAACATTGCTGCACACTAATTGCACATGAACCCACGTTGTTACAGCTGAAACTAAAAAAAATACACATGCATCTGCTTGTCTTCAGTGATATTAACATAACTGCACACTGATAGCACCTGAATCCACGTTATTACAGCTGAAACTAAGTAAACTACACATGCATTTGTTTGTTTGCAGTGATATTAACATTACTGCACACTAATTGCACATGAGTCCACTTTATTACAGCTGAAACTAAGTAAACTACACATGCATTTGCGTGTTTTCAGTGATATTAACACTACTGCACACTAATGGCACATGAGTCCACTTTATTACAGTTGAAAGTAAGTAATATACACATGCATTTGCATGTTTTCAGGGATATTAACATTACTGCACAGTAATGGCACATGAATCCACGTTGTTACACCTCAAACTAAGTAAAATACACATGCATTGGCTTGTTTTCAGTGATATTAACATTACTGTACACTAATTGGACATGAATCAACGTTATTACAGCTGAAACTAATTAAATTAAACATGCATTTGTTTGTTTGCAGTGATATTAACATTACTGCACACTTATTGCACATGAATCCACGTTAATACAGCTAATACTAAATATAATACACATGCATTTGCTTGTTTTCAGTGATATTATCATTACTGCACACTAATTGCACATGAATCCACGTTGTTACAGCTCAAACTAAGTAAAATACACATGGATTTGCTTGTTTTCAGTGATTCTAACATTACTGCATACTAATTGCACATGAATCTACGTTTTTACACTTGGAACTAGGTAAAATACATATGCATTTACTTGTTTAAAGTAATCTTAACACTGCTGAACAATAATTGCACATCAATCCACGTTATTACAGCTGAAACTAAGTAAAATACACATGCATTTGTTTGTTTTCAGTGACATTAACATTACTGCACACTTATTGCACATGAATCCATGTTGTTACAGCTGAAACTAATTAAAAAACACATGGATTTGTTTGTTTGCAGTGATATTATCATTACTACACATTAATTGCACACGAATCCACGTTATTATAGCTGAAACAAACTAAGAAAGACATGCATTGGCTTGTTTTCAGTGATATTAACATTACTGTACACTAATTGGACATGAATCAACGTTATTACAGCTGAAACTAATTAAATTAAACATGCATTTGTTTGTTTGCAGTGATATTAACATTACTGCACACTTATTGCACATGAATCCACGTTAATACAGCTAATACCAAATAAAATACACATGCATTAGCTTGTTTTCAGTGATATTAACATTGCTGCACACTAGTTGCACATGAATCCACGTTGTTACAGCTGAAACTATAAAAAATACACATGCATCTGCTTGTCTTCAATGATATTAACATAACTGCACACTGATAGCACCTGAATCCACGTTATTACAGCTGAAACTAAGTAAACTACACATGCATTTGTTTGTTTGCAGTGATATTAACATTACTGCACACTAATTGCACATGAATCCACGTTAATACAGCTAATACTAAATATAATACACATGCATTTGCTTGTTTTCAGTGATATTATCATTACTGTACACTAATTGCACATGAATCCACGTTGTTACAGCTCAAACTAAGTAAAATACACATGGATTTGCTTGTTTTCAGTGATTCTAACATTACTGCATACTAATTGCACCCGAATCTACGTTTTTACACTTGGAACTAGGTAAAATACATATGCATTTACTTGTTTAATGTAATCTTAACACTGCTGAACAATAATTGCACATCAATCCACGTTATTACAGCTGAAACTAAGTAAAATACACATGCATTTGTTTGTTTTCAGTGACATTAACATTACTGCACACTTATTGCACATGAATCCATGTTGTTACAGCTGAAACTAATTAAAATACACATGGATTTGTTTGTTTGCAGTGATATTAACATTACTACACATTAATTGCACATGAATCCACGTTATTATAGCTGAAACAAACTAAGAAAGACATGCATCTGCTTGTTTTCAGTGATAATAACATTTTTTCACACTAATTGCACATGAATCTACGTTATTACAGCTCAAACCAAAAAAAATACACATGCATTAGCTTGTTTTCAGTGATATTAACATTACTGTACACTAATTGGACATGAATCAACGTTATTACAGCTGAAACTAAGTAAACTACACATGCATTTGTTTGTTTTCAGTGACATTAACATTACTGCACACTTATTGCACATGAATCCATGTTGTTACAGCTGAAACTAATTAAAATACACATGGATTTGTTTGTTTGCAGTGATATTAACATTACTACACATTAATTGCACATGAATCCACGTTATTACAGCTTAAACTAAGTAAACTACACATGCATTTCCGTGTTTTCAGTGATATTAACACTACTGCACACTAATGGCACATGAGTCCACTTTATTACAGTTGAAAGTAAGTAAAATACACATGCATTTGCACGTTTTCAGGGATATTAACATTACTGCACAGTAATGGCACATGAATCCACGTTTTTACAACTCAAACTAAGTAAAATACACAAGCATTGGCTTGTTTTCAGTGATATTAACATTACTGTACACTAATTGGACATGAATCAACGTTATTACAGCTGAAACTAATTAAATTAAACATGCATTTGTTTGTTTGCAGTGATATTAACATTACTGCACACTTATTGCACATGAATCCACGTTAATACAGCTAATACTAAATATAATACACATGCATTTGCTTGTTTTCAGTGATATTATCATTACTGCACACAAATTGCACATGAATCCACGTTGTTACAGCTCAAACTAAGTAAAATACACATGGATTTGCTTGTTTTCAGTGATTCTAACATTACTGCATACTAATTGTACATGAATCTACGTTTTTACACTTGGAACTAGGTAAAATACATATGCATTTACTTGTTTAAAGTAATCCTAACACTGCTGAACAATAATTGCACATCAATCAACGTTATTACAGCTGAAACTAAGTAAAATACACATGCATTTGTTTGTTTTCCGTGACATTAACATTACTGCACATTAATTGCACATGAATCCACGTTATTATAGCTGAAACAAACTAAGACAGACATGCATCTGCTTGTTTTCAGTGATAATAACATTACTTCACACTAATTGCACATGAATCTACGTTATTACAGCTCAAACCAAATAAAATACACATGCATTAGCTTGTTTTCAGTGATATTAACATTGCTGCACACTAGTTGCCCATGAATCCACGTTGTTACAGCTGAAACTATAAAAAATACACATGCATCTGCTTGTCTTCAGTGATATTAACATAACTGCACACTGATAGCACCTGAATCCACGTTATTACAGCTGAAACTAAGTAAACTACACATGCATTTGTTTGTTTGCAGTGATATTAACATTACTGCACACTAATTGCACATGAGTCCACTTTATTACAGCTGAAACTAAGTAAACTACACATGCATTTGCGTGTTTTCAGTGATATTAACACTACTGCACACTAATGGCACATGAGTCCACTTTATTACAGTTGAAAGTAAGTAAAATACACATGCATTTGCATGTTTTCAGGGATATTAACATTACTGCACAGTAATGGCACATGAATCCACGTTTTTACACCTCAAACTAAGTAAAATACACATGCATTGGCTTGTTTTCAGTGATATTAACATTACTGTACACTAATTGGACATGAATCAACGTTATTACAGCTGAAACTAATTAAATTAAACATGCATTTGTTTGTTTGCAGTGATATTAACATTACTGCACACTTATTTCTAATGAATCCACGTTAATACAGCTAATACTAAATATAATACACATGCATTTGCTTGTTTTCAGTGATATTATCATTACTGCACACAAATTGCACATGAATCCACGTTGTTACAGCTCAAACTAAGTAAAATACACATGGATTTGCTTGTTTTCAGTGATTCTAACATTACTGCATACTAATTGTACATGAATCTACGTTTTTACACTTGGAACTAGGTAAAATACATATGCATTTACTTGTTTAAAGTAATCCTAACACTGCTGAACAATAATTGCACATCAATCAACGTTATTACAGCTGAAACTAAGTAAAATACACATGCATTTGTTTGTTTTCGGTGACATTAACATTACTGCACATTAATTGCACATGAATCCACGTTATTATAGCTGAAACAAACTAAGAAAGACATGCATCTGCTTGTTTTCAGTGATAATAACATTACTTCACACTAATTGCACATGAATCTACGTTATTACAGCTCAAACCAAATAAAATACACATGCATTAGCTTGTTTTCAGTGATATTAACATTGCTGCACACTAGTTGCACATGAATCCACGTTGTTACAGCTGAAACAAAAAAAATACACATGCATCTGCTTGTCTTCAGTGATAAGAACATAACTGCACACTGATAGCACCTGAATCCACGTTATTACAGCTGAAACTAAGTAAACTACACATGCATTTTCGTGTTTTCAGTGATATTAACACTACCGCACACTAATGGCACATGAGTCCACTTTATTACAGTTGAAAGTAAGTAAAATACACATGCATTTGCATGTTTTCAGGGATATTAACATTACTGCACAGTAATGGCACATGAATCCACGTTTTTACACCTCAAACTAAGTAAAATACACATGCATTGGCTTGTTTTCAGTGATATTAACATTACTGTACACTAATTGGACATGAATCAACGTTATTACAGCTGAAACTAATTAAATTAAACATGCATTTGTTTGTTTGCAGTGATATTAACATTACTGCACACTTATTGCACATGAATCCACGTTAATACAGCTAATACTAAATATAATACACATGCATTTGCTTGTTTTCAGTGATATTATCATTACTGCACACTAATTGCACATGAATCCACGTTGTTACAGCTCAAGCTAAGTATAATACACATGGATTTGCTTGTTTTCAGTGATTCTAACATTACTGCATACTAATTGTACATGAATCTACGTTTTTACACTTGGAACTAGGTAAAATACATATGCATTTACTTGTTTAAAGTAATCCTAACACTGCTGAACAATAATTGCACATCAATCCACGTTATTACAGCTGAAACTAAGTAAAATACACATGCATTTGTTTGTTTTCAGTGACATTAACGTTACTGCACACTTATTGCACATGGATCCATGTTGTTACAGCTGAAACTAATTAAAATACACATGGATTTGTTTGTTTGCAGTGATATTAACATTACTACACATTAATTGCACATGAATCCACGTTGTTACAGCTAAAACGAAGTAAAATACACATGCATTTGTTTGCTTTCGGTGACATTAACATTACTGCACACTAATTGCACATGAATCCACGTTATTACAGCGGAAACTAAGTAAAGCACACATGCATTTGCTTCTTTTCAGTGATTTTAACATTACTGCACACTATTTACGCATGAATCTACGTTAACACAGTTGGAACTAAGTAAAATACACATCATTTGCTTGTTTTCAGTGATATTAACATTAGTGTACACTAATTGGACATGAATCAACGTTATTACAGCTGAAACTAATTAAATTAAACATGCATTTGTTTGTTTGCAGTGATATTAACATTACTGCACACTTATTGCACATGAATCCACGTTAATACAGCTAATACTAAATATAATACACATGCATTTGCTTGTTTTCAGTGATATTATCATTACTGCACACCAATTGCACATGAATCCACGTTGTTACAGCTCAAACTAAGTAAAATACACATGGATTTGCTTGTTTTCAGTGATTCTAACATTACTGCATACTAATTGCACATGAATCTACGTTTTTACACTTGGAACTAGGTAAAATACATATGCATTTACTTGTTTAAAGTAATCTTAACACTGCTGAACAATAATTGCACATCAATCCACGTTATTACAGCTGAAACTAAGTAAAATACACATGCATTTGTTTGTTTTCAGTGACATTAACATTACTGCACACTTATTGCACATGAATCCATGTTGTTACATCTGAAACTAATTAAAATACACATGGATTTGTTTGTTTGCAGTGATATTAACATTACTACACATTAATTGCACATGAATCCACGTTATTACAGCTTAAACTAAGTATGAAAGACAGGCATTTGCGTGTTTTCAGTGATATTAACACTACTGCACGCTAATTGCACATGAATCCACGTTATTACAGCTGAAACTAAGTAAACTACACATGCATTTGCGTGTTTTCAGTGATATTATCACTACTGCACACTAATGGCACATGAGTCAACTTTATTACAGTTGAAAGTAAGTAAAATACACATGCATTTGCATGTTTTCAGGGATATTAACATTACTGCACAGTAATGGCACAAGAATCCACGTTTTTACACCTCAAACTAAGTAATATACACATGCATTGGCTTTTTTTCAGTGATATTAACATTACTGTACACTAATTGGACATGAATCAACGTTATTACAGCTGAAACTAATTAAATTAAACATGCATTTGTTTATTTGCAGTGATATTAACATTACTGCACACTTATTGCACATGAATCCACGTTAATACAGCTAATACTAAATATAATACACATGCATTTGCTTGTTTTCAGTGATATTATCATTACTGCACACTAATTGCACATGAATCCACGTTGTTACAGCTCAAACTAAGTAAAATACACATGGATTTGCTTGTTTTCAGTGATTCTAACATTACTGCATACTAATTGTACATGAATCTACGTTTTTACACTTGGAACTAGGTAAAATACATATGCATTTACTTGTTTAAAGTAATCCTAACACTGCTGAACAATAATTGCACATCAATCAACGTTATTACAGCTGAAACTAAGTAAAATACACATGCATTTGTTTGTTTTCAGTGACATTAAAGTTACTGCACACTTAATGCACATGAATCCATGTTGTTACAGCTGAAACTAATTCAAATACACATGGATTTGTTTGTTTCCAGTGATATTAACATTACTACACATTAATTGCACATGAATCCACGTTATTACAGCTTAAACTAAGTATGAAAGACAGGCATTTTCGTGTTTTCAGTGATATTAACACTACTGCACGCTAATTGCACATGAATCCACGTTATTACAGATGCAATTAAATAAAATACACATGCATGTGCTTGTTTTAATTAATATTAACAATGTTAAACCCTAATTGCACATGAATCCACGTTGTTACAGCTAAAACGAAGTAAAATACACATGCATTTGTTTGTTTTCGGTGACATTAACATTACTGCACACTAATTGCACATGAATCCACGTTATTATAGCTGAAACAAACTAAGAAAGACATGCAAATGCTTGTTTTCAGTGATAATAACATTACTTCACACTAATTGCACATGAATCTACGTTATTACAGCTCAAACCAAATAAAATACACATACATTAGCTTGTTTTCAGTGATATTAACATTGCTGCACACTAATTGCACATGAACCCACGTTGTTACAGCTGATTCTAAAAAAAATACACATGCATCTGCTTGTCTTCAGTGATATTAACATAACTGCACACTGATAGCACCTGAATCCACGTTATTACAGCTGAAACTAAGTAAACTACACATGCATTTGTTTGTTTGCAGTGATATTAACATTACTGCACACTAATTGCACATGAGTCCACTTTATTACAGCTGAAACTAAGTAAACTACACATGCATTTGCGTGTTTTCAGTGATATTAACACTACTGCACACTAATGGCACATGAGTCCACTTTATTACAGTTGAAAGTAAGTAAAATACACATGCATTCGCATGTTTTCAGGGATATTAACATTACTGCACACTAATTGCACATGAATCCACGTTGTTACAGCTCAAACTAAGTAAAATACACATGGATTTGCTTGTTTTCAGTGATTCCAACATTACTGCATACTAATTGCACTCGAATCTACGTTTTTACACTTGGAACTAGGTAAAATACATATGCATTTACTTGTTTAAAGTAATCTTAACACTGCTGAACAATAATTGCACATCAATCCACGTTATTACAGCTGAAACTAAGTAAAATACACATGGATTTGTTTGTTTCCAGTGATATTAACATTACTACACATTAATTGCACATGAATCCACGTTATTACAGCTTAAACTAAGTATGAAAGACAGGCATTTGCGTGTTTTCAGTGATATTAACACTACTGCACGCTAATTGCACATGAATCCACGTTATTACAGATGCAATTAAATAAAATACACATGCATGTGCTTGTTTTAATTAATATTAACAATGTTAAACCCTAATTGCACATGAATCCACGTTGTTACAGCTAAAACGAAGTAAAATACACATGCATTTGTTTGTTTTCGGTGACAATAACATTACTGCACACTAATTGCACATGAATCCACGTTATTATAGCTGAAACAAACTAAGAAAGACATGCAAATGCTTGTTTTCAGTGATAATAACATTACTTCACACTAATTGCACATAAATCTACGTTATTACAGCTCAAACCAAATAAAATACACATACATTAGCTTGTTTTCAGTGATATTAACATTGCTGCACACTAATTGCACATGAGTCCACTTTATTACAGCTGAAACTAAGTAAACTACACATGCATTTTCGTGTTTTCAGTGATATTAACACTACCGCACACTAATGGCACATGAGTCCACTTTATTACAGTTGAAAGTAAGTAAAATACACATGCATTTGCATGTTTTCAGGGATATTAACATTACTGCACAGTAATGGCACATGAATCCACGTTTTTACACCTCAAACTAAGTAAAATACACATGCATTGGCTTGTTTTCAGTGATATTAACATTACTGTACACTAATTGGACATGAATCAACGTTATTACAGCTGAAACTAATTAAATTAAACATGCATTTGTTTGTTTGCAGTGATATTAACATTACTGCACACTTATTGCACATGAATCCACGTTAATACAGCTAATACTAAATATAATACACATGCATTTGCTTGTTTTCAGTGATATTATCATTACTGCACACTAATTGCACATGAATCCACGTTGTTACAGCTCAAGCTAAGTATAATACACATGGATTTGCTTGTTTTCAGTGATTCTAACATTACTGCATACTAATTGTACATGAATCTACGTTTTTACACTTGGAACTAGGTAAAATACATATGCATTTATTTGTTTAAAGTAATCCTAACACTGCTGAACAATAATTGCACATCAATCCACGTTATTACAGCTGAAACTAAGTAAAATACACATGCATTTGTTTGTTTTCAGTGACATTAACGTTACTGCACACTTATTGCACATGGATCCATGTTGTTACAGCTGAAACTAATTAAAATACACATGGATTTGTTTGTTTGCAGTGATATTAACATTACTACACATTAATTGCACATGAATCCACGTTGTTACAGCTAAAACGAAGTAAAATACACATGCATTTGTTTGCTTTCGGTGACATTAACATTACTGCACACTAATTGCACATGAATCCACGTTATTACAGCGGAAATAAAGTAAAGCACACATGCATTTGCTTCTTTTCAGTGATTTTAACATTACTGCACACTATTTACGCATGAATCTACGTTAACACAGTTGGAACTAAGTAAAATACACATCATTTGCTTGTTTTCAGTGATATTAACATTAGTGTACACTAATTGGACATGAATCAACGTTATTACAGCTGAAACTAATTAAATTAAACATGCATTTGTTTGTTTGCAGTGATATTAACATTACTGCACACTTATTGCACATGAATCCACGTTAATACAGCTAATACTAAATATAATACACATGCATTTGCTTGTTTTCAGTGATATTATCATTACTGCACACCAATTGCACATGAATCCACGTTGTTACAGCTCAAACTAAGTAAAATACACATGGATTTGCTTGTTTTCAGTGATTCTAACATTACTGCATACTAATTGCACATGAATCTACGTTTTTACACTTGGAACTAGGTAAAATACATATGCATTTACTTGTTTAAAGTAATCTTAACACTGCTGAACAATAATTGCACATCAATCCACGTTATTACAGCTGAAACTAAGTAAAATACACATGCATTTGTTTGTTTTCAGTGACATTAACATTACTGCACACTTATTGCACATGAATCCATGTTGTTACATCTGAAACTAATTAAAATACACATGGATTTGTTTGTTTGCAGTGATATTAACATTACTACACATTAATTGCACATGAATCCACGTTATTACAGCTTAAACTAAGTATGAAAGACAGGCATTTGCGTGTTTTCAGTGATATTAACACTACTGCACGCTAATTGCACATGAATCCACGTTATTACAGCTGAAACTAAGTAAACTACACATGCATTTGCGTGTTTTCAGTGATATTATCACTACTGCACACTAATGGCACATGAGTCCACTTTATTACAGTTGAAAGTAAGTAAAATACACATGCATTTGCATGTTTTCAGGGATATTAACATTACTGCACAGTAATGGCACAAGAATCCACGTTTTTACACCTCAAACTAAGTAATATACACATGCATTTGCTTTTTTTCAGTGATATTAACATTACTGTACACTAATTGGACATGAATCAACGTTATTACAGCTGAAACTAATTAAATTAAACATGCATTTGTTTATTTGCAGTGATATTAACATTACTGCACACTTATTGCACATGAATCCACGTTAATACAGCTAATACTAAATATAATACACATGCATTTGCTTGTTTTCAGTGATATTATCATTACTGCACACTAATTGCACATGAATCCACGTTGTTACAGCTCAAACTAAGTAAAATACACATGGATTTGCTTGTTTTCAGTGATTCTAACATTACTGCATACTAATTGTACATGAATCTACGTTTTTACACTTGGAACTAGGTAAAATACATATGCATTTACTTGTTTAAAGTAATCCTAACACTGCTGAACAATAATTGCACATCAATCAACGTTATTACAGCTGAAACTAAGTAAAATACACATGCATTTGTTTGTTTTCAGTGACATTAAAGTTACTGCACACTTATTGCACATGAATCCATGTTGTTACAGCTGAAACTAATTCAAATACACATGGATTTGTTTGTTTCCAGTGATATTAACATTACTACACATTAATTGCACATGAATCCACGTTATTACAGCTTAAACTAAGTATGAAAGACAGGCATTTTCGTGTTTTCAGTGATATTAACACTACTGCACGCTAATTGCACATGAATCCACGTTATTACAGATGCAATTAAATAAAATACACATGCATGTGCTTGTTTTAATTAATATTAACAATGTTAAACCCTAATTGCACATGAATCCACGTTGTTACAGCTAAAACGAAGTAAAATACACATGCATTTGTTTGTTTTCGGTGACATTAACATTACTGCACACTAATTGCACACGAATCCACGTTATTATAGCTGAAACAAACTAAGAAAGACATGCAAATGCTTGTTTTCAGTGATAATAACATTACTTCACACTAATTGCACATGAATCTACGTTATTACAGCTCAAACCAAATAAAATACACATACATTAGCTTGTTTTCAGTGATATTAACATTGCTGCACACTAATTGCACATGAACCCACGTTGTTACAGCTGAAACTAAAAAAAATACACATGCATCTGCTTGTCTTCAGTGATATTAACATAACTGCACACTGATAGCACCTGAATCCACGTTATTACAGCTGAAACTAAGTAAACTACACATGCATTTGTTTGTTTGCAGTGATATTAACATTACTGCACACTAATTGCACATGAGTCCACTTTATTACAGCTGAAACTAAGTAAACTACACATGCATTTGCGTGTTTTCAGTGATATTAACACTACTGCACACTAATGGCACATGAGTCCACTTTATTACAGTTGAAAGTAAGTAAAATACACATGCATTCGCATGTTTTCAGGGATATTAACATTACTGCACACTAATTGCACATGAATCCACGTTGTTACAGCTCAAACTAAGTAAAATACACATGGATTTGCTTGTTTTCAGTGATTCCAACATTACTGCATACTAATTGCACTCGAATCTACGTTTTTACACTTGGAACTAGGTAAAATACATATGCATTTACTTGTTTAAAGTAATCTTAACACTGCTGAACAATAATTGCACATCAATCCACGTTATTACAGCTGAAACTAAGTAAAATACACATGGATTTGTTTGTTTCCAGTGATATTAACATTACTACACATTAATTGCACATGAATCCACGTTATTACAGCTTAAACTAAGTATGAAAGACAGGCATTTGCGTGTTTTCAGTGATATTAACACTACTGCACGCTAATTGCACATGAATCCACGTTATTACAGATGCAATTAAATAAAATACACATGCATGTGCTTGTTTTAATTAATATTAACAATGTTAAACCCTAATTGCACATGAATCCACGTTGTTACAGCTAAAACGATGTAAAATACACATGCATTTGTTTGTTTTCGGTGACATTAACATTACTGCACACTAATTGCACATGAATCCACGTTATTATAGCTGAAACAAACTAAGAAAGACATGCAAATGCTTGTTTTCAGTGATAATAACATTACTTCACACTAATTGCACATAAATCTACGTTATTACAGCTCAAACCAAATAAAATACACATACATTAGCTTGTTTTCAGTGATATTAACATTGCTGCACACTAATTGCACATGAACCCACGTTGTTACAGCTGAAGCTAAAAAAAATACACATGCATCTGCTTGTCTTCAGTGATATTAACATAACTGCACACTGATAGCACCTGAATCCACGTTATTACAGCTGAAACTAAGTAAACTACACATGCATCTGCTTGTCTTCAGTGATATTAACATAACTGCACACTGATAGCACCTGAATCCACGTTATTACAGCTGAAACTAATTAAATTAAACATGCATTTGTTTGTTTGCAGTGATATTAACATTACTGCACACTTATTGCACATGAATCCACGTTAATACAGCTAATACTAAATATAATACACATGCATTTGCTTGTTTTCAGTGATATTATCATTACTGCACACTAATTGCACATGAATCCACGTTGTTACAGCTCAAACTAAGTAAAATACACATGGATTTGCTTGTTTTCAGTGATTCTAACATTACTGCATACTAATTGCACCCGAATCTACGTTTTTACACTTGGAACTAGGTAAAATACATATGCATTTACTTGTTTAAAGTAATCTTAACACTGCTGAACAATAATTGCACATCAATCCACGTTATTACAGCTGAAACTAAGTAAAATACACATGCATTTGTTTGTTTTCAGTGACATTAACATTACTGCACACTTATTGCACATGAATCCATGTTGTTACAGCTGAAACTAATTAAAATACACATGGATTTGTTTGTTTGCAGTGATATTAACATTACTACACATTAATTGCACATGAATCCACGTTATTATAGCTGAAACAAACTAAGAAAGACATGCATCTGCTTGTTTTCAGTGATAATTACATTTTTTCACACTAATTGCACATGAATCTACGTTATTACAGCTCAAACCAAAAAAAATACACGTGCATTAGCTTGTTTTCAGTGATATTAACATTGCTGCACACTAGTTGCACATGAATCCACGTTGTTACAGCTGAAACAAAAAAAATACACATGCATTGGCTTGTTTTCAGTGATATTAACATTACTGTACACTAATTGGACATGAATCAACGTTATTACAGCTGAAACTAATTAAATTAAACATGCATTTGTTTGTTTGCAGTGATATTAACATTACTGCACACTTATTGCACATGAATCCACGTTAATACAGCTAATACTAAATATAATACACATGCATTTGCTTGTTTTCAGTGATATTATCATTACTGCACACTAATTGCACATGAATCCACGTTGTTACAGCTCAAACTAAGTAAAAAACACATGGATTTGCTTTTTTTCAGTGATTCTAACATTACTGCATACTAATTGCACATGAATCTACGTTTTTACACTTGGAACTAGGTAAAATACATATGCATTTACTTGTTTAAAGTAATCTTAACACTGCTGAACAATAATTGCACATCAATCCACGTTATTACAGCTGAAACTAAGTAAAATACATATGCATTTGTTTGTTTTCAGTGACATTAACATTACTGCACACTTATTGCACATGAATCCATGTTGTTACAGCTGAAACTAATTAAAATACACATGGATTTGTTTGTTTGCAGTGATATTAACATTACTACACATTCATTGCACATGAATCCACGTTATTACAGCTTAAACTAAGTATGAAAGACAGGCATTTGCGTGTTTTCAGTGATATTAAGACTACTGCACGCTAATTGCACATGAATCCACGTTATTACAGATGCAATTAAATAAAATACACATGCATGTGCTTGTTTTAATTAATATTAACAATGTTAAACCCTAATTGCACATGAATCCACGTTGTTACAGCTAAAACGAAGTAAAATACACATGCATTTGTTTGTTTGCAGTGACATTAGCAATACTGCACACTAATTGCACATGAATCCACGTTATTATAGCTGAAACAAACTAAGAAAGACATGCATCTGCTTGTTTTCAGTGATAATAACATTACTTCACACTAATTGCACATGAATCTACGTTATTACAGCTCAAACCAAATAAAATACACATGCATTAGCTTGTTTTCAGTGATATTAACATTGCTGCACACTAGTTGCACATGAATCCACGTTGTTACAGCTGAAACTATAAAAAATACACATGCATCTGCTTGTCTTCATTGATATTAACATAACTGCACACTGATAGCACCTGAATCCACGTTTTTACAGCTGAAAATAAGTAAACTACACATGCATTTGTTTGTTTGCAGTGATATTAACATTACTGCACACTAATTGCACATGAGTCCACTTTATTACAGCTGAAACTAAGTAAACTACACATGCATTTGCGTGTTTTCAGTGATATTAACACTACTGCACACTAATGGCACATGAGTCCACTTTATTACAGTTGAAAGTAAGTAAAATACACATGCATTTGCATGTTTTCAGGATATTAACATTACTGCACAGTAATGGCACATGAATCCACGTTTTTACACCTCAAACTAAGTAAAATACACATGCATTGGCTTGTTTTCAGTGATATTAACATTACTGTACACTAATTGGACATGAATCAACGTTATTACAGCTAATACTAAATATAATACACATGCATTTGCTTGTTTTCAGTGATATTATCATTACTGCACACAAATTGCACATGAATCCACGTTGTTACAGCTCAAACTAAGTAAAATACACATGGATTTGCTTGTTTTCATTGATTCTAACATTACTGCATACTAATTGTACATGAATCTACGTTTTTACACTTGGAACTAGGTAAAATACATATGCATTTACTTGTTTAAAGTAAACCTAACACTGCTGAACAATAATTGCACATCAATCAACGTTATTACAGCTGAAACTAAGTAAAATACACATGCATTTGTTTGTTTTCGGTGACATTAACATTACTGCACATTAATTGCACATGAATCCACGTTATTATAGCTGAAACAAACTAAGAAAGACATGCATCTGCTTGTTTTCAGTGATAATAACATTACTTCACACTAATTGCACATGAATCTACGTTATTACAGCTCAAACCAAATATAATACACATGCATTAGCTTGTTTTCAGTGATATTAACATTGCTGCACACTAGTTGCACATGAATCCACGTTGTTACAGCTGAAACAAAAAAAATACACATGCATCTGCTTGTCTTCAGTGATATTAACATAACTGCACACTGATAGCACCTGAATCCACGTTATTAAAGCTGAAACTAAGTAAACTACACATGCATTTGTTTGTTTGCAGTGATATTAACATTACTGCACACTAATTGCACATGAGTCCACTTTATTACAGCTGAAACTAAGTAAACTACACATGCATTTTCGTGTTTTCAGTGATATTAACACTACCGCACACTAATGGCACATGAGTCCACTTTATTACAGTTGAAAGTAAGTAAAATACACATGCATTTGCATGTTTTCAGGGATATTAACACTACTGCACAGTAATGGCACATGAATCCACGTTTTTACACCTCAAACTAAGTAAAATACACATGCATTGGCTTGTTTTCAGTGATATTAACATTACTGTACACTAATTGGACATGAATCAACGTTATTACAGCTGAAACTAATTAAATTAAACATGCATTTGTTTGTTTGCAGTGATATTAACATTACTGCACACTTATTGCACATGAATCCACGTTAATACAGCTAATACTAAATATAATACACATGCATTTGCTTGTTTTCAGTGATATTATCATTACTGCACACTAATTGCACATGAATCCACGTTGTTACAGCTCAAGCTAAGTATAATACACATGGATTTGCTTGTTTTCAGTGATTCTAACATTACTGCATACTAATTGTACATGAATCTACGTTTTTACACTTGGAACTAGGTAAAATACACATGCATTTACTTGTTTAAAGTAATCCTAACACTGCTGAACAATAATTGCACATCAATCCACGTTATTACAGCTGAAACTAAGTAAAATACACATGCATTTGTTTGTTTTCAGTGACATTACCGTTACTGCACACTTATTGCACATGGATCCATGTTGTTACAGCTGAAACTAATTAAAATGCACATAGATTTGTTTGTTTGCAGTGATATTAACATTACTACACATTAATTGCACACGAATCCACGTTGTTACAGCTAAAACGAAGTAAAATACACATGCATTTGTTTGCTTTCGGTGACATTAACATTACTGCACACTAATTGCACATGAATCCACGTTATTACAGCGGAAACTAAGTAAAGCAGACATGCATTTGCTTCTTTTCAGTGATTTTAACATTACTGCACACTATTTACGCATGAATCTACGTTAACACAGTTGGAACTAAGTAAAATACACATCATTTGCTTGTTTTCAGTGATATTAACATTAGTGTACACTAATTGGACATGAATCAACGTTATTACAGCTGAAACTAATTAAATTAAACATGCATTTGTTTGTTTGCAGTGATATTAACATTACTGCACACTTATTGCACATGAATCCACGTTAATACAGCTAATACTAAATATAATACACATGCATTTGCTTGTTTTCAGTGATATTATCATTACTGCACACTAATTGCACTTGAATCCACGTTGTTACAGCTCAAACTAAGTAAAATACACATGGATTTGCTTGTTTTCAGTGATTCTAACATTACTGCATACTAATTGCACATGAATCTACGTTTTTACACTTGGAACTAGGTAAAATACATATGCATTTACTTGTTTAAAGTAATCTTAACACTGCTGAACAATAATTGCACATCAATCCACGTTATTACAGCTGAAACTAAGTAAAATACACATGCATTTGTTTGTTTTCAGTGACATTAACATTAGTGTACACTTATTGCACATGAATCCATGTTGTTACAGCTGAAACTAATTAAAATACACATGGATTTGTTTGTTTGCAGTGATATTAACATTACTACATATTAATTGCACATGAATCCACGTTATTACAGCTTAAACTAAGTATGAAAGACAGGCATTTGCGTGTTTTCAGTGATATTAACACTACTGCACGCTAATTGCACATGAATCCACGTTATTACAGCTGAAACTAAGTAAACTACACATGCATTTGCGTGTTTTCAGTGATATTAACACTACTGCACACTAATGGCACATGAGTCCACTTTATTACAGTTGAAAGTAAGTAAAATACACATGCATTTGCATGTTTTCAGGGATATTAACATTACTGCACAGTAATGGCACATGAATCCACGTTTTTACACCTCAAACTAAGTAAAATACACATGCATTGGCTTGTTTTCAGTGATATTAACATTACTGTACACTAATTGGACATGAATCAACGTTATTACAGCTGAAACTAATTAAATTAAACATGCATTTGTTTATTTGCAGTGATATTAACATTACTGCACACTTATTGCACATGAATCCACGTTAATACAGCTAATACTAAATATAATACACATGCATTTGCTTGTTTTCAGTGATATTATCATTACTGCACACTAATTGCACATGAATCCACGTTGTTACAGCTCAAACTAAGTAAAATACACATGGATTTGCTTGTTTTTAGTGATTCTAACATTACTGCATACTAATTGTACAAGAATCTACGTTTTTACACTTGGAACTAGGTAAAATACATATGCATTTACTTGTTTAAAGTAATCCTAACACTGCTGAACAATAATTGCACATCAATCAACGTTATTACAGCTGAAACTAAGTAAAATACACATGCATTTGTTTGTTTTCAGTGACATTAAAGTTACTGCACACTTATTGCACATGAATCCATGTTGTTACAGCTGAAACTAATTCAAATACACATGGATTTGTTTGTTTCCAGTGATATTAACATTACTACACATTAATTGCACACGAATCCACGTTGTTACAGCTAAAACGAAGTAAACTACACATGCATTTGTTTGTTTGCAGTGATATTAACATTACTGCACACTAATTGCACATGAGTCCACTTTATTACAGCTGAAACTAAGTAAACTACACATGCATTTGCGTGTTTTCAGTGATATTAACACTACTGCACACTAATGGCACATGAGTCCACTTTATTACAGTTGAAAGTAAGTAAAATACACATGCATTTGCATGTTTTCAGGGATATTAACATTACTGCACAGTAATGGCACATGAATCCACGTTTTTACACCTCAAACTAAGTAAAATACACATGCATTGGCTTGTTTTCAGTGATATTAACATTACTGTACACTAATTGGACATGAATCAACGTTATTACAGCTAATACTAAATATAATACACATGCATTTGCTTGTTTTCAGTGATATTATCATTACTGCACACAAATTGCACATGAATCCACGTTGTTACAGCTCAAACTAAGTAAAATACTCATTGATTTGCTTGTTTTCATTGATTCTAACATTACTGCATACTAATTGTACATGAATCTACGTTTTTACACTTGGAACTAGGTAAAATACATATGCATTTACTTGTTTAAAGTAAACCTAACACTGCTGAACAATAATTGCACATCAATCAACGTTATTACAGCTGAAACTAAGTAAAATACACATGCATTTGTTTGTTTTCGGTGACATTAACATTACTGCACATTAATTGCACATGAATCCACGTTATTATAGCTGAAACAAACTAAGAAAGACATGCATCTGCTTGTTTTCAGTGATAATAACATTACTTCACACTAATTGCACATGAATCTACGTTATTACAGCTCAAACCAAATATAATACACATGCATTAGCTTGTTTTCAGTGATATTAACATTGCTGCACACTAGTTGCACATGAATCCACGTTGTTACAGCTGAAACAAAAAAAATACACATGCATCTGCTTGTCTTCAGTGATATTAACATAACTGCACACTGATAGCACCTGAATCCACGTTATTACAGCTGAAACTAAGTAAACTACACATGCATTTGTTTGTTTGCAGTGATATTAACATTACTGCACACTAATTGCACATGAGTCCACTTTATTACAGCTGAAACTAAGTAAACTATACATGCATTTTCGTGTTTTCAGTGATATTAACACTACCGCACACTAATGGCACATGAGTCCACTTTATTACAGTTGAAAGTAAGTAAAATACACATGCATTTGCATGTTTTCAGGGATATTAACACTACTGCACAGTAATGGCACATGAATCCACGTTTTTACACCTCAAACTAAGTAAAATACACATGCATTGGCTTGTTTTCAGTGATATTAACATTACTGTACACTAATTGGACATGAATCAACGTTATTACAGCTGAAACTAATTAAATTAAACATGCATTTGTTTGTTTGCAGTGATATTAACATTACTGCACACTTATTGCACATGAAACCACGTTAATACAGCTAATACTAAATATAATACACATGCATTTGCTTGTTTTCAGTGATATTATCATTACTGCACACTAATTGCACATGAATCCACGTTGTTACAGCTCAAGCTAAGTATAATACACATGGATTTGCTTGTTTTCAGTGATTCTAACATTACTGCATACTAATTGTGCATGAATCTACGTTTTTACACTTGGAACTAGGTAAAATACACATGCATTTACTTGTTTAAAGTAATCCTAACACTGCTGAACAATAATTGCACATCAATCCACGTTATTACAGCTGAAACTAAGTAAAATACACATGCATTTGTTTGTTTTCAGTGACATTACCGTTACTGCACACTTATTGCACATGGATCCATGTTGTTACAGCTGAAACTAATTAAAATGCACATAGATTTGTTTGTTTGCAGTGATATTAACATTACTACACATTAATTGCACACGAATCCACGTTGTTACAGCTAAAACGAAGTAAAATACACATGCATTTGTTTGCTTTCGGTGACATTAACATTACTGCACACTAATTGCACATGAATCCACGTTATTACAGCGGAAACTAAGTAAAGCACACATGCATTTGCTTCTTTTCAGTGATTTTAACATTACTGCACACTATTTACGCATGAATCTACGTTAACACAGTTGGAACTAAGTAAAATACACATCATTTGCTTGTTTTCAGTGATATTAACATTAGTGTACACTAATTGGACATGAATCAACGTTATTACAGCTGAAACTAATTAAATTAAACATGCATTTGTTTGTTTGCAGTGATATTAACATTACTGCACACTTATTGCACATGAATCCACGTTAATACAGCTAATACTAAATATAATACACATGCATTTGCTTGTTTTCAGTGATATTATCATTACTGCACACTAATTGCACTTGAATCCACGTTGTTACAGCTCAAACTAAGTAAAATACACATGGATTTGCTTGTTTTCAGTGATTCTAACATTACTGCATACTAATTGCACATGAATCTACGTTTTTACACTTGGAACTAGGTAAAATACATATGCATTTACTTGTTTAAAGTAATCTTAACACTGCTGAACAATAATTGCACATCAATCCACGTTATTACAGCTGAAACTAAGTAAAATACACATGCATTTGTTTGTTTTCAGTGACATTAACATTAGTGTACACTTATTGCACATGAATCCATGTTGTTACAGCTGAAACTAATTAAAATACACATGGATTTGTTTGTTTGCAGTGATATTAACATTACTACACATTAATTGCACAAGAATCCACGTTATTACAGCTTAAACTAAGTATGAAAGACAGGCATTTGCGTGTTTTCAGTGATATTAACACTACTGCACGCTAATTGCACATGAATCCACGTTATTACAGCTGAAACTAAGTAAACTACACATGCATTTGCGTGTTTTCAGTGATATTAACACTACTGCACACTAATGGCACATGAGTCCACTTTATTACAGTTGAAAGTAAGTAAAATACACATGCATTTGCATGTTCTCAGGGATATTAACATTACTGCACAGTAATGGCACATGAATCCACGTTTTTACACCTCAAACTAAGTAAAATACACATGCATTGGCTTGTTTTCAGTGATATTAACATTACTGTACACTAATTGGACATGAATCAACGTTATTACAGCTGAAACTAATTAAATTAAACATGCATTTGTTTATTTGCAGTGATATTAACATTACTGCACACTTATTGCACATGAATCCACGTTAATACAGCTAATACTAAATATAATACACATGCATTTGCTTGTTTTCAGTGATATTATCATTACTGCACACTAATTGCACATGAATCCACGTTGTTACAGCTCAAACTAAGTAAAATACACATGGACTTGCTTGTTTTTAGTGATTCTAACATTACTGCATACTAATTGTACAAGAATCTACGTTTTTACACTTGGAACTAGGTAAAATACATATGCATTTACTTGTTTAAAGTAATCCTAACACTGCTGAACAATAATTGCACATCAATCAACGTTATTACAGCTGAAACTAAGTAAAATACACATGCATCTGTTTGTTTTCAGTGACATTAAAGTTACTGCACACTTATTGCACATGAATCCATGTTGTTACAGCTGAAACTAATTCAAATACACATGGATTTGTTTGTTTCCAGTGATATTAACATTACTACACATTAATTGCACACGAATCCACGTTGTTACAGCTAAAACGAAGTAAAATACACATGCATTTGTTTGCTTTCGGTGACATTAACATTACTGCACACTAATTGCACATGAATCCACGTTATTACAGCGGAAACTAAGTAAAGCACACATGCATTTGCTTCTTTTCAGTGATTTTAACATTACTGCACACTATTTACGCATGAATCTACGTTAACATAGTTGGAACTAAGTAAAATACACATCATTTGCTTGTTTTCAGTGATATTAACATTAGTGTACACTAATTGGACATGAATCAACGTTATTACAGCTGAAACTAATTAAATTAAACATGCATTTGTTTGTTTGCAGTGATATTAACATTACTGCACACTTATTGCACATGAATCCACGTTAATACAGCTAATACTAAATATAATACACATGCATTTGCTTGTTTTCAGTGATATTATCATTACTGCACACTAATTGCACTTGAATCCACGTTGTTACAGCTCAAACTAAGTAAAATACACATGGATTTGCTTGTTTTCAGTGATTCTAACATTACTGCATACTAATTGCACATGAATCTACGTTTTTACACTTGGAACTAGGTAAAATACATATGCATTTACTTGTTTAAAGTAATCTTAACACTGCTGAACAATAATTGCACATCAATCCACGTTATTACAGCTGAAACTAAGTAAAATACACATGCATTTGTTTGTTTTCAGTGACATTAACATTAGTGTACACTTATTGCACATGAATCCATGTTGTTACAGCTGAAACTAATTAAAATACACATGGATTTGTTTGTTTGCAGTGATATTAACATTACTACACATTAATTGCACATGAATCCACGTTATTACAGCTTAAACTAAGTATGAAAGACAGGCATTTGCGTGTTTTCAGTGATATTAACACTACTGCACGCTAATTGCACATGAATCCACGTTATTACAGCTGAAACTAAGTAAACTACACATGCATTTGCGTGTTTTCAGTGATATTAACACTACTGCACACTAATGGCACATGAGTCCACTTTATTACAGTTGAAAGTAAGTAAAATACACATGCATTTGCATGTTTTCAGGGATATTAACATTACTGCACAGTAATGGCACATGAATCCACGTTTTTACACCTCAAACTAAGTAAAATACACATGCATTGGCTTGTTTTCAGTGATATTAACATTACTGTACACTAATTGGACATGAATCAACGTTATTACAGCTGAAACTAATTAAATTAAACATGCATTTGTTTATTTGCAGTGATATTAACATTACTGCACACTTATTGCACATGAATCCACGTTAATACAGCTAATACTAAATATAATACACATGCATTTGCTTGTTTTCAGTGATATTATCATTACTGCACACTAATTGCACATGAATCCACGTTGTTACAGCTCAAACTAAGTAAAATACACATGGATTTGCTTGTTTTCAGTGATTCTAACATTACTGCATACTAATTGTACAAGAATCTACGTTTTTACACTTGGAACTAGGTAAAATACATATGCATTTACTTGTTTAAAGTAATCCTAACACTGCTGAACAATAATTGCACATCAATCAACGTTATTACAGCTGAAACTAAGTAAAATACACATGCATTTGTTTGTTTTCAGTGACATTAAAGTTACTGCACACTTATTGCACATGAATCCATGTTGTTACAGCTGAAACTAATTCAAATACACATGGATTTGTTTGTTTCCAGTGATATTAACATTACTACACATTAATTGCACATGAATCCACGTTATTACAGCTTAAACTAAGTATGAAAGACAGGCATTTGCGTGTTTTCAGTGATATTAACACTACTGCACGCTAATTGCACATGAATCCACGTTATTACAGATGCAATTAAATAAAATACACATGCATGTGCTTGTTTTAATTAATATTAACAATGTTAAACCCTAATTGCACATGAATCCACGTTGTTACAGCTAAAAAGAAGTAAAATACACATGCATTTGTTTGTTTTCGGTGACATTAACATTACTGCACACTAATTGCACATGAATCCACGTTATTATAGCTGAAACAAACTAAGAAAGACATGCAAATGCTTGTTTTCAGTGATAATAACATTACTTCACACTAATTGCACATGAATCTACGTTATTACAGCTCAAACCAAATAAAATACACATACATTAGCTTGTTTTCAGTGATATTAACATTGCTGCACACTAGTTGCACATGAATCCACGTTGTTACAGCTGAAACAAAAAAAATACACATGCATCTGCTTGTCTTCAGTGATATTAACATAACTGCACACTGATAGCACCTGAATCAACGTTATTACAGCTGAAACTAATTAAATTAAACATGCATTTGTTTGTTTGCAGTGATATTAACATTACTGCACACTTATTGCACATGAATCCACGTTAATACAGCTAATACTAAATATAATACACATGCATTTGCTTGTTTTCAGTGATATTATCATTACTGCACACTAATTGCACATGAATCCACGTTGTTACAGCTCAAGCTAAGTATAATACACATGGATTTGCTTGTTTTCAGTGATTCTAACATTACTGCATACTAATTGTACATGAATCTACGTTTTTACACTTGGAACTAGGTAAAATACACATGCATTTACTTGTTTAAAGTAATCCTAACACTGCTGAACAATAATTGCACATCAATCCACGTTATTACAGCTGAAACTAAGTAAAATACACATGCATTTGTTTGTTTTCAGTGACATTAACGTTACTGCACACTTATTGCACATGGATCCATGTTGTTACAGCTGAAACTAATTAAAATACACATGGATTTGTTTGTTTGCAGTGATATTAACATTACTACACATTAATTGCACACGAATCCACGTTGTTACAGCTAAAACGAAGTAAAATACACATGCATTTGTTTGCTTTCGGTGACATTAACATTACTGCACACTAATTGCACATGAATCCACGTTATTACAGCGGAAACTAAGTAAAGCACACATGCATTTGCTTCTTTTCAGTGATTTTAACATTACTGCACACTATTTACGCATGAATCTACGTTAACACAGTTGGAACTAAGTAAAATACACATCATTTGCTTGTTTTCAGTGATATTAACATTAGTGTACACTAATTGGACATGAATCAACGTTATTACAGCTGAAACTAATTAAATTAAACATGCATTTGTTTGTTTGCAGTGATATTAACATTACTGCACACTTATTGCACATGAATCCACGTTAATACAGCTAATACTAAATATAATACACATGCATTTGCTTGTTTTCAGTGATATTATCATTACTGCACACTAATTGCACTTGAATCCACGTTGTTACAGCTCAAACTAAGTAAAATACACATGGATTTGCTTGTTTTCAGTGATTCTAACATTACTGCATACTAATTGCACATGAATCTACGTCTTTACACTTGGAACTAGGTAAAATACATATGCATTTACTTGTTTAAAGTAATCTTAACACTGCTGAACAATAATTGCACATCAATCCACGTTATTACAGCTGAAACTAAGTAAAATACACATGCATTTGTTTGTTTTCAGTGACATTAACATTAGTGTACACTTATTGCACATGAATCCATGTTGTTACAGCTGAAACTAATTAAAATACACATGGATTTGTTTGTTTGCAGTGATATTAACATTACTACACATTAATTGCACATGAATCCACGTTATTACAGCTTAAACTAAGTATGAAAGACAGGCATTTGCGTGTTTTCAGTGATATTAACACTACTGCACGCTAATTGCACATGAATCCACGTTATTACAGCTGAAACTAAGTAAACTACACATGCATTTGCGTGTTTTCAGTGATATTAACACTACTGCACACTAATGGCACATGAGTCCACTTTATTACAGTTGAAAGTAAGTAAAATACACATGCAGTTGCATGTTTTCAGGGATATTAACATTACTGCACAGTAATGGCACATGAATCCACGTTTTTACACCTCAAACTAAGTAAAATACACATGCATTGGCTTGTTTTCAGTGATATTAACATTACTGTACACTAATTGGACATGAATCAACGTTATTACAACTGAAACTAATTAAATTAAACATGCATTTGTTTATTTGCAGTGATATTAACATTACTGCACACTTATTGCACATGAATCCACGTTAATACAGCTAATACTAAATATAATACACATGCATTTGCTTGTTTTCAGTGATATTATCATTACTGCACACTAATTGCACATGAATCCACGTTGTTACAGCTCAAACTAAGTAAAATACACATGGATTTGCTTGTTTTCAGTGATTCTAACATTACTGCATACTAATTGTACAAGAATCTACGTTTTTACACTTGGAACTAGGTAAAATACATATGCATTTACTTGTTTAAAGTAATCCTAACACTGCTGAACAATAATTGCACATCAATCAACGTTATTACAGCTGAAACTAAGTAAAATACACATGCATTTGTTTGTTTTCAGTGACATTAAAGTTACTGCACACTTATTGCACATGAATCCATGTTGTTACAGCTGAAACTAATTCAAATACACATGGATTTGTTTGTTTCCAGTGATATTAACATTACTACACATTAATTGCACATGAATCCACGTTATTACAGCTTAAACTAAGTATGAAAGACAGGCATTTGCGTGTTTTCAGTGATAGTAACACTACTGCACGCTAATTGCACATGAATCCACGTTATTACAGATGCAATTAAATAAAATACACATGCATGTGCTTGTTTTAATTAATATTAACAATGTTAAACCCTAATTGCACATGAATCCACGTTGTTACAGCTAAAACGAAGTAAAATACACATGCATTTGTTTGTTTTCGGTGACATTAACATTACTGCACACTAATTGCACATGAATCCACGTTATTATAGCTGAAACAAACTAAGAAAGACATGCAAATGCTTGTTTTCAGTGATAATAACATTACTTCACACTAATTGCACATGAATCTACGTTATTACAGCTCAAACCAAATAAAATACACATACATTAGCTTGTTTTCAGTGATATTAACATTGCTGCACACTAATTGCACATGAACCCACGTTGTTACAGCTGAAACTAAAAAAAATACACATGCATCTGCTTGTCTTCAGTGATATTAACATAACTGCACACTGATAGCACCTGAATCCACGTTATTACAGCTGAAACTAAGTAAACTACACATGCATTTGTTTGTTTGCAGTGATATTAACATTACTGCACACTAATTGCACATGAGTCCACTTTATTACAGCTGAAACTAAGTAAACTACACATGCATTTGCGTGTTTTCAGTGATATTAACACTACTGCACACTAATGGCACATGAGTCCACTTTATTACAGTTGAAAGTAAGTAAAATACACATGCATTCGCATGTTTTCAGGGATATTAACATTACTGCACAGTAATGGCACATGAATCCACGTTGTTACACCTCAAACTAAGTAAAATACACATGCATTGGCTTGTTTTCAGTGATATTAACATTACTGTACACTAATTGGACATGAATCAACGTTATTACAGCTGAAACTAATTAAATTAAACATGCATTTGTTTGTTTGCAGTGATATTAACATTACTGCACACTTATTGCACATGAATCCACGTTAATACAGCTAATACTAAATATAATACACATGCATTTGCTTGTTTTCAGTGATATTATCATTACTGCACACTAATTGCACATGAATCCACGTTGGGACAGCTCAAACTAAGTAAAATACACATGGATTTGCTTGTTTTCAGTGATTCTAACATTACTGCATACTAATTGCACATGAATCTACGTTTTTACACTTGGAACTAGGTAAAATACATATGCATTTACTTGTTTAAAGTAATCTTAACACTGCTGAACAATAATTGCACATCAATCCACGTTATTACAGCTGAAACTAAGTAAAATACATATGCATTTGTTTGTTTTCAGTGACATTAACATTACTGCACACTTATTGCACATGAATCCATGTTGTTACAGCTGAAACTAATTAAAATACACATGGATTTGTTTGTTTGCAGTGATATTAACATTACTACACATTAATTGCACATGAATCCACGTTATTACAGCTTAAACTAAGTATGAAAGACAGGCATTTGCGTGTTTTCAGTGATATTAAGACTACTGCACGCTAATTGCACATGAATCCACGTTATTACAGATGCAATTAAATAAAATACACATGCATGTGCTTGTTTTAATTAATATTAACAATGTTAAACCCTAATTGCACATGAATCCACGTTGTTACAGCTAAAACGAAGTAAAATACACATGCATTTGTTTGTTTGCAGTGACATTAGCAATACTGCACACTAATTGCACATGAATCCACGTTATTATAGCTGAAACAAACTAAGAAAGACATGCATCTGCTTGTTTTCAGTGATAATAACATTACTTCACACTAATTGCACATGAATCTACGTTATTACAGCTCAAACCAAATAAAATACACATGCATTAGCTTGTTTTCAGTGATATTAACATTGCTGCACACTAGTTGCACATGAATCCACGTTGTTACAGCTGAAACTATAAAAAATACACATGCATCTGCTTGTCTTCAGTGATATTAACATAACTGCACACTGATAGCACCTGAATCCACGTTATTACAGCTGAAACTAAGTAAACTACACATGCATTTGTTTGTTTGCAGTGATATTAACATTACTGCACACTAATTGCACATGAGTCCACTTTATTACAGCTGAAACTAAGTAAACTACACATGCATTTGCGTGTTTTCAGTGATATTAACACTACTGCACACTAATGGCACATGAGTCCACTTTATTACAGTTGAAAGTAAGTAAAATACACATGCATTTGCATGTTTTCAGGGATATTAACATTACTGCACAGTAATGGCACATGAATCCACGTTTTTACACCTCAAACTAAGTAAAATACACATGCATTGGCTTGTTTTCAGTGATATTAACATTACTGTACACTAATTGGACATGAATCAACGTTATTACAGCTGAAACTAATTAAATTAAACATGCATTTGTTTGTTTGCAGTGATATTAACATTACTGCACACTTATTGCACATGAATCCACGTTAATACAGCTAATACTAAATATAATACACATGCATTTGCTTGTTTTCAGTGATATTATCATTACTGCACGAATCAGCGTTGTTACAGCTCACACTAAGTAAAATACACATGGATTTGCTTGTTTTCAGTGATTCTAACATTACTGCATACTAATTGTACATGAATCTACGTTTTTACACTTGGAACTAGGTAAAATACATATGCATTTACTTGTTTAAAGTAATCCTAACACTGCTGAACAATAATTGCACATCAATCAACGTTATTACAGCTGAAACTAAGTAAAATACACATGCATTTGTTTGTTTTCGGTGACATTAACATTACTGCACATTAATTGCACATGAATCCACGTTGTTATAGCTGAAACAAACTAAGAAAGACATGCATCTGCTTGTTTTCAGTGATAATAACATTACTTCACACTAATTGCACATGAATCTACGTTATTACAGCTCAAACCAAATAAAATACACATGCATTAGCTTGTTTTAAGTGATATTAACATTACTGCACACTTATTGCACATGAATCCACGTTAATACAGCTAATACTAAATATAATACACATGCATTTGCTTGTTTTCAGTGATATTATCATTACTGCACACTAATTGCACATGAATCCACGTTGTTACAGCTCAAGCTAAGTATAATACACATGGATTTGCTTGTTTTTAGTGATTCTAACATTACTGCATACTAATTGTACATGAATCTACGTTTTTACACTTGGAACTAGGTAAAATACATATGCATTTACTTGTTTAAAGTAATCCTAACACTGCTGAACAATAATTGCACATCAATCCACGTTATTACAGCTGAAACTAAGTAAAATACACATGCATTTGTTTGTTTTCAGTGACATTAACGTTACTGCACACTTATTGCACATGGATCCATGTTGTTACAGCTGAAACTAATTAAAATACACATGGATTTGTTTGTTTGCAGTGATATTAACATTACTACACATTAATTGCACACGAATCCACGTTGTTACAGCTAAAACGAAGTAAAATACACATGCATTTGTTTGCTTTCGGTGACATTAACATTACTGCACACTAATTGCACATGAATCCACGTTATTACAGCGGAAACTAAGTAAAGCACACATGCATTTGCTTCTTTTCAGTGATTTTAACATTACTGCACACTATTTACGCATGAATCTACGTTAACACAGTTGGAACTAAGTAAAATACACATCATTTGCTTGTTTTCAGTGATATTAACATTAGTGTACACTAATTGGACATGAATCAGCGTTATTACAGCTGAAACTAATTAAATTAAACATGCATTTGTTTGTTTGCAGTGATATTAACATTACTGCACACTTATTGCACATGAATCCACGTTAATACAGCTAATACTAAATATAATACACATGCATTTGCTTGTTTTCAGTGATATTATCATTACTGCACACTAATTGCACATGAATCCACGTTGTTACAGCTCAAACTAAGTAAAATACACATGGATTTGCTTGTTTTCAGTAATTCTAACATTACTGCATACTAATTGCACATGAATCTACGTTTTTACACTTGGAACTAGGTAAAATACATATGCATTTACTTGTTTAAAGTAATCTTAACACTGCTGAACAATAATTGCACATCAATCCACGTTATTACAGCTGAAACTAAGTAAAATACACATGCATTTGTTTGTTTTCAGTGACATTAACATTACTGCACACTTATTGCACATGAATCCATGTTGTTACAGCTGAAACTAATTAAAATACACATGAATTTGTTTGTTTGCAGTGATATTAACATTACTACACATTAATTGCACATGAATCCACGTTATTACAGCTTAAACTAAGTATGAAAGACAGGCATTTGCGTGTTTTCAGTGATATTAACACTACTGCACGCTAATTGCACATGAATCCATGTTATTACAGCTGAAACTAAGTAAACTACACATGCATTTGCGTGTTTTCAGTGATATTAACACTACTGCACACTAATGGCACATGAGTCCACTTTATTACAGTTGAAAGTAAGTAAAATACACATGCATTTGCTTGTTTTCAGGGATATTAACACAACTACACAGTAATGGCACATGAATCCACGTTTTTACACCTCAAACTAAGTAAAATACACATGCATTGGCTTGTTTTCAGTGATATTAACATTACTGTACACTAATTGGACATGAATCAACGTTATTACAGCTGAAACTAATTAAATTAAACACGCATTTGTTTATTTGCAGTGATATCAACATTACTGCACACTTATTGCACATGAATCCACGTTAATACAGCTAATACTAAATATAATACACATGCATTTGCTTGTTTTCAGTGATATTATCATTACTGCACACTAATTGCACATGAATCCACGTTGTTACAGCTCAAACTAAGTAAAATACACATGGATTTGCTTGTTTTCAGTGATTCTAACATTACTGCATACTAATTGTACATGAATCTACGTTTTTACACTTGGAACTAGGTAAAATACATATGCATTTACTTGTTTAAAGTAATCCTAACACTGCTGAACAATAATTGCACATCAATCAACGTTATTACAGCTGAAACTAAGTAAAATACACATGCATTTGTTTGTTTTCAGTGACATTAAAGTTACTGCACACTTATTGCACATGAATCCATGTTGTTACAGCTGAAACTAATTCAAATACACATGGATTTGTTTGTTTCCAGTGATATTAACATTACTACACATTAATTGCACACGAATCCACGTTATTATAGCTGAAACAAACTAAGAAAGACATGCATTGGCTTGTTTTCAGTGATATTAACACTACTGTACACTAATTGGACATGAATCAACGTTATTACAGCTGAAACTAATTAAATTAAACATGCATTTGTTTGTTTGCAGTGATATTAACATTACTGCACACTTATTGCACATGAATCCACGTTAATACAGCTAATACTAAATATAATACACATGCATTTGCTTGTTTTCAGTGATATTATCATTACTGCACACTAATTGCACATGAATCCACGTTGTTACAGTTCAAACTAAGTAAAAAACACATGGATTTGCTTGTTTTCAGTGATTCTAACATTACTGCATACTAATTGCACATGAATCTACGTTTTTACACTTGGAACTAGGTAAAATACATATGCATTTACTTGTTTAAAGTAATCTTAACACTGCTGAACAATAATTGCACATCAATCCACGTTATTACAGCTGAAACTAAGTAAAATACATATGCATTTGTTTGTTTTCAGTGACATTAACATTACTGCACACTTATTGCACATGAATCCATGTTGTTACAGCTGAAACTAATTAAAATACACATGGATTTGTTTGTTTGCAGTGATATTAACATTACTACACATTAATTGCACATGAATCCACGTTATTACAGCTTAAACTAAGTATGAAAGACAGGCATTTGCGTGTTTTCAGTGATATTAAGACTACTGCACGCTAATTGCACATGAATCCACGTTATTACAGATGCAATTAAATAAAATACACATGCATGTGCTTGTTTTAATTAATATTAACAATGTTAAACCCTAATTGCACGTGAATCCACTTTGTTACAGCTAAAACGAAGTAAAATACACATGCATTTGTTTGTTTGCAGTGACATTAGCAATACTGCACACTAATTGCACATGAATCCACGTTATTATAGCTGAAACAAACTAAGAAAGACATGCATCTGCTTGTTTTCAGTGATAATAACATTACTTCACACTAATTGTACATGAATCTACGTTATTACAGCTCAAACCAAATAAAATACACATGCATTAGCTTGTTTTCAGTGATATTAACATTGCTGCACACTAGTTGCACATGAATCCACGTTGTTACAGCTGAAACTATAAAAAATACACATGCATCTGCTTGTCTTCAATGATATTAACATAACTGCACACTGATAGCACCTGAATCCACGTTATTACAGCTGAAACTAAGTAAACTACACATGCATTTGTTTGTTTGCAGTGATATTAACATTACTGTACACTAATTGCACATGAGTCCACTTTATTACGCGGAAACTAAGTAAACTACACATGCATTTGCGTGTTTTCAGTGATATTAACACTACTGCACACTAATGGCACATGAGTCCACTTTATTACAGTTGAAAGTAAGTAAAATACACATGAATTTGCATGTTTTCAGGGATATTAACATTACTGCACAGTAATGGCACATGAATCCACGTTTTTACAGATGCAATTAAATAAAATACACATGCATGTGCTTGTTTTAATTAATATGAACAATGTTATACCCTAATTGCACATGAATCCACGTTGTTACAGCTAAAACGAAGTAAAATACACATGCATTTGTTTGTTTTCGGTGACATTAACATTACTGCACACTAATTGCACATGAATCCACGTTATTATAGCTGAAACAAACTAAGAAAGACATGCATCTGCTTGTTTTCAGTGATAATAACATTACTTCACACTAATTGCACATGAATCTACGTTATTACAGCTCAAACCAAATAAAATACACATACATTAGCTTGTTTTCAGTGATATTAACATTCCTGCACACTAATTGCACATGAATCCACGTTGTTACAGCTGAAACTAAAAAAAATACACATGCATCTGCTTGTCTTCAGTGATATTAACATAACTGCACACTGATAGCACCTGAATCCACGTTATTACAGCTGAAACTAAGTAAACTAAACATGCATTTGTTTGTTTGCCGAGATATTAACATTACTGCCCACTAATTGCACATGAATCCACGTTAATACAGCTAATACTAAATATAATACATATGCATTTGCTTGTTTTCAGTGATATTATCATTACTGCACACTAATTGCACATGAATCCACGTTGTTACAGCTCAAACTAAGTAAAATACACATGGATTTGCTTGTTTTCAGTGATTCTAACATTACTGGTTACTAATTGCACCCGAATCTACGTTTTTACACTTGGAACTAGGTAAAATACATATGCATTTACTTGTTTAAAGTAATCTTAACACTGCTGAACAATAATTGCACATCAATCCACGTTATTACAGCTGAATCTAAGTAAAATACACATGCATTTGTTTGTTTACAGTGATATTAACATTACTGCACACTTATTGCACATGAATCCACGTTAATACAGCTAATACTAAATATAATACACATGCATTTGCTTGTTTTCAGTGATATTATCATTACTGCACACTAATTGCACATGAATCCACGTTGTTACAGCTCAAACTAAGTAAAATACACATGGATTTGCTTGTTTTCAGTGATTCTAACATTACTGCATACTAATTGCACCCGAATCTACGTTTTTACACTTGGAACTAGGTAAAATACATATGCATTTACTTGTTTAAAGTAATCTTAACACTGCTGAACAATAATTGCACATCAATCCACGTTATTACAGCTGAAACTAAGTAAAATACACATGCATTTGTTTGTTTTCAGTGACATTAACATTACTGCACACTAATTGCACATGAATCCACGTTATTATAGCTGAAACAAACTAAGAAAGACATGCATCTGCTTGTTTTCAGTGATAATAACATTACTTCACACTAATTGCACATGAATCTACGTTATTACAGCTCAAACCAAATAAAATACACATACATTAGCTTGTTTTCAGTGATATTAACATTCCTGCACACTAATTGCACATGAATCCACGTTGTTACAGCTGAAACTAAAAAAAATACACATGCATCTGCTTGTCTTCAGTGATATTAACATAACTGCACACTGATAGCACCTGAATCCACGTTATTACAGCTGAAACTAAGTAAACTAAACATGCATTTGTTTGTTTGGCGAGATATTAACATTACTGCCCACTAATTGCACATGAATCCACGTTAATACAGCTAATACTAAATATAATACACATGCATTTGCTTGTTTTCAGTGATATTATCATTACTGCACACTAATTGCACATGAATCCACGTTGTTACAGCTCAAACTAAGTAAAATACACATGGATTTGCTTGTTTTCAGTTATTCTAACATTACTGCATACTAATTGCACCCGAATCTACGTTTTTACACTTGGAACTAGGTAAAATACATATGCATTTACTTGTTTAAAGTAATCTTAACACTGCTGAACAAAAATTGCACATCAATCCACGTTATTACAGCTGAATCTAAATAAAATACACATGCATTTGTTTGTTTGCAGTGATATTAACATTACTGCACACTTATTGCACATGAATCCACGTTAATACAGCTAATACTAAATATAATACACATGCATTTGCTTGTTTTCAGTGATATTATCATTACTGCACACTAATTGCACATGAATCCACGTTGTTACAGCTCAAACTAAGTAAAATACACATGGATTTGCTTGTTTTCAGTGATTCTAACATTACTGCATACTAATTGCACCCGAATCTACGTTTTTACACTTGGAACTAGGTAAAATACATATGCATTTACTTGTTTAAAGTAATCTTAACACTGCTGAACAATAATTGCACATCAATCCACGTTATTACAGCTGAAACTAAGTAAAATACACATGCATTTGTTTGTTTTCAGTGACATTAACATTACTGCACACTTATTGCACATGAATCCATGTTGTTACAGCTGAAACTAATTAAAATACACATGGATTTGTTTGTTTGCAGTGATATTAACATTACTACACATTAATTGCACATGAATCCACGTTATTACAGCTTAAACTAAGTGTGAAAGACAGGCATTTGCGTGTTTTCAGTGATATTAGGACTACTGCACGCTAATTGCACATGAATCCACGTTATTACAGATGCAATTAAATAAAATACACATGCATGTGCTTGTTTAAATTAATATTAACAATGTTAAACCCTAATTGCACATGAATCCACGTTGTTACAGCTAAAACGAAGTAAAATACACATGCATTTGTTTGTTTGCAGTGACATTAGCAATACTGCACACTAATTGCACATGAATCCACGTTATTATAGCTGAAACAAACTAAGAAAGACATGCATCTGCTTGTTTTCAGTGATAATAACATTACTTCACACTAATTGCACATGAATCTACGTTATTACAGCTCAAACCAAATAAAATACACATGCATTAGCTTGTTTTCAGTGATATTAACATTGCTGCACACTAGTTGCACATGAATCCACGTTGTTACAGCTGAAACTATAAAAAATACACATGCATCTGCTTGTCTTCAGTGATATTAACATAACTGCACACTGATAGCACCTGAATCCACGTTATTACAGCTGAAACTAAGTAAACTACACATGCATTTGTTTGTTTGCAGTGATATTAACATTACTGCACACTAATTGCACATGAGTCCACTTTATTACAGCTGAAACTAAGTAAACTACACATGCATTTGCGTGTTTTCAGTGATATTAACACTACTGCACACTAATGGCACCTGAATCTACGTTTTTACAGTTGAAACTAAGTAAAATACATATGCATTTACTTGTTTTCAGTTATCTTAACATTACTGCACACTAATTTCACATTAATCCACGTTATTACAGCTGAAACTAAGTGAAATACACATGCATTTGTTTGTTTTCAGTGACATTAACGTTACTGCACACTTATTGCACATGAATCCATGTTGTTACAGCTGAAGCTAATTAAAATACACATGGATTTGTTTGTTTGCAGTGATATTAACATTACTACACATTAATTGCACATGAATCCACGTTATTACAGCTTAAACTAAGTATGACAGACAGGCATTTGCGTGTTTTCAGTTATCTTAACATTACTGCACACTAATTGCACATGAATCTACGTTATTACAGCTCAAACCAAATAAAATACACATGCATTAGCTTGTTTTCAGTGATATTAACATTGCTGCACACTAATTGCACATGAATCCACGTTGTTACAGCTGAAACTAACTAAATTACGCATGCATTTGTTTGTTTGCAATGATATTAAAAATACTGCACACTAATTGCAAATGAATCCACGTTATTACAGCTGAAACCGAATAAAATACACATGCATTTGCTTTTTTGCAGTGATATTAACATTACTGCACAATAATTGTACATGAATCCACGTTGATACAGCTGAAAATAACTAGATTAAACATGCATTTGTTTGTTTGCAGTGATATTAACATTACTGCACACTTATTGCACATGAATCCTCGTTATTACAACTGAAACTAAGTAAAACAAACATGCATTTGCTTCTTTTCAGTGATTTTAACATTACTGCACACTATCTGCACATGAATCTACGTTACTACAGCTAAAAATAACTAAATTAAATATGTATTTGTTTGTTTGCAATGATATTAACATTACTGCACACCTATTGCACATGAATCCACGTTTTTACAGCTGAAACTAACTAAATTACGCATGCATTTGTTTGTTTGCAATGATATTAAAAATACTGCACACTAATTGCAAATGAATCCACGTTATTACAGCTGAAACCAAATAAAATACACATGCATTTGCTTTTTTGCAGTGATATTAACATTACTGCACAATAATTGTACATGAATCCACGTTGATACAGCTGAAAATAACTAGATTAAACATGCATTTGTTTGTTTGCAGTGATATTAACATTACTGCACACTTATTGCACATGAATCCACGTTATTACAACTGAAACTAAGTAAAACAAACATGCATTTGCTTCTTTTCAGTGATTTTAACATTACTGCACACTATCTGCACATGAATCTACGTTACTACAGCTAAAAATAACTAAATTAAATATGTATTTGTTTGTTTGCAATGATATAAACATTACTGCACACCTATTGCACATGATTCCACGTTATTACAGCTGAAATTTAATGAAATACACATGCATTTGCTTATTTGCAGTGATATTAACATTGCTGCACACTAATTGCACATGAATCCACGTTGTTACAGCTGAAACTAAAAAAAATACACATGCATCTGCTTGTCTTCAGTGATATTAACATAACTGCACACTGATAGCACCTGAATCCACGTTATTACAGTTGAAACTAAGTAAACTACACATGCATTTGCGTGTTTTCAGTGATATTAACATTACTGCACAGTAATGGCACATGAATGCACGTTGTTACACCTCAAACTAAGTAAAATACACATGCATTTGCTTGTTTTCAGTGATATTAACGTTACTGCACACAAATTGGACATGAATCAACGCTATTACAGCTGAAACTAACTAAATTAAACATGCATTTGTTTGTTTGCAGTGATATTAACATTACTGCACACTCATTGCACATGAATCCACGTTATTACCGCTGAAACTATGTAAAACTTGCATGCATTTGCTTCTTTTCAGTGATTTTAAAGTGCCCCTACACCTTATTTTTTTATTCTTTATATCGATAAAACTTTCTTCGCTGATTTTAGATACGAAAATATTTTTTAAATCTGACGTCTAGTTAACGAGTTATAACGTGGGGAATTGTCGATGTTTCGTCATTTTCGCCATTTTTTGTGGTCAACTTTTAGGACTGGGATCTACCTACTATGACATCATAGTTGGTGCCATTGTGCCCCGTTCATTTTCCCGTACTGAAGCAACAAATCCGGCATCAATTTTCTCTCATATGATGCACTCGATATTTGTTTTTTTGACTTTGATGATTAGAAACAGGTCGGCGCATTATGACATTGAAATTTGAAAGGCTTGCGATGAGTTTGCAGCTGTGGGGAGGAATTACAAATTTCCCATGTAGTGTTTGCTCGTTGTGCTCAGTGGAGGCGGGCGTGGGCCGTGCAATGTTAAAACTGTACGGGAACGGGGATGCCAAGAAGAGCATCAAAACATGATGATAAAACTGGGAAAATATGCCATATCGATGTGTTTTGCTAGCCCATGGAAATACACCCGATAAATCAAAATTTGTATGGCTTCACAAAATTCTGCTTTATCAGAATGATCGCCCTAAAACTGTGAGGAGAAGGAGATGGATAGATTTCATCAATTCGCAACGACGGAAGAAATTCTATGGACGCCTCATCATGAATGAAATAAATCAAACAACAAAGCGCAATAATTTCGGTACAATAAGGACATTCATGTGTAGTAATAAGGAATTGTGTTGCAGATTTTCTACACTTGCTGTTCCAAATGAAAATCGAATGGTTTCAAGCTTCCTCAAACCCCAAAGGTTTAGACTGACACGGATATGATGGCCTAAATTATTGCGTGTATTGTATTTTGATATACACTTTTGCTTCATCACAAACACAACAAAAAGATAATAATTCAGATCTAGTCAAATGCCCAGAAAGTTTTCTTTCAACATTTCTTTTCTTGCTCACATCTCTTTCATGGCTTTAACTGAAAGAGTTCTCAGCCAAATGGCATCAAATGCATCAGGTTTCTCCTTCATCGGTATCACTATCAACGATCTGCTTTGCTCTACGATACGATCAATCCTATCCCCTCGCCATCTTCGCATTCCTCGGCACTGCAATCCCTACTGTCATGAACTACTATCCGACAAAGAATGTTAATTCGTGGGAACTTTCTATTCGATTCTGATCACCAAAATTGCACAAATACCCACGAATACACATAGCGAGACACGACAAAACCGCAACGCAAACAATATTTATTATACTGACTGAATGTAGGCCTATGCCCGCCGCCACTGAATACAACAAGCAGCCACTACATTGGAGTTTACCTACTATGATGTCATAGTAGGTAAATTACGGTCCTAAAAGTTGACCACGAAAAAGTGGCACGCGTTTCCTCGTATCTCAAAAACTACTTGTCATATCACAAAAATATAAACGGATTCAGAATCAGCGCATTCGAATCTATAGTTTTAGCCAATAAAAAAATAAGGTGTAGGGGCACTTTAACATTACTGCACACTATTTGAACATGAATTTACGTTATTACAGTTGGAACTAAGTAAAATACAGATGCATTTGCTTGTTTTCAGTGATATTAACATTACTGCACACTAATTGCACATGATTCCACGTTATTACAGCTGAAACTAAGTAAACTACACATGCATTTCCGTGTTTTCAGTGATATTAACACTACTGCACACTAATGGCACATGAGTCCACTTTGTTACAGTTGAAAGTGAGTAAAATACACATGCATTTGCATGTTTTCAGTGATATTAACATTACTGCACAGTAATGGCACATGAATCCACGTTGTTACACCTCAAACTAAGTAAAATACACATGCATTGGCTTGTTTTCAGTGATATTAACATTACTGTACACTAATTGGACATGAATCAACGTTATTACAGCTGAAACTAATTAAAATACACATGCATTTGTTTGTTTTCAGGGACATTAACATTACTGCACACTTATTGCACATGAATGCATGTTGTTACAGCTGAAACTAATTAAAATACACATGGATTTGTTTGTTTGCAGTGATATTAACATTACTACACATTAATTGCACATGAATCCACGTACAGCTTAAACTAACTATGAAAGACCGGCATTTGCGTGTTTTCAGTGATATTAACACTACTGCACGCTAATTGCACATGAATCCACGTTATTATAGATGCAATTAAATAAAATACACATGCATGTGCTTGTTTTAATTAATATTAACAATGTTAAACCCTAATTGCACATGAATCCACGTTGTTACAGCTAAAACGAAGTAAAATACACATGCATTTGTTTGTTTTCGGTGATATTAACATTACTGTACACTAATTGGACATGAATCAACGTTATTACAGCTGGAACTAATTAAATTAAACATGCATTTGTTTGTTTGCAGTGATATTAACATTACTGCACACTTATTGCACATGAATCCACGTTAATACAGCTAATACTAAATAAAATACACATGCATTTGCTTGTTTTCAGTGATATTATCATTACTGCACACTAATTGCACATGAATCTACGTTATTACAGCTCAAACCAAATAAAATACACATGCATTAGCTTGTCTTCAGTGAGATTAACATTACTGCACACTAATTGCACATGAATCCACGTTATTACAGCTGAAACTAAGTAAAACAAACATGCATTTGCTTCTTTTCAGTGATTTTAACATTTCTGCACACTATCTGCACATGAATCTACGTTACTACAGCTAAAAATAACTAAATTAAATATGTATTTGTTTGTTTGCAATGATAATAACATTACTGCACACCTATTGCACATGATTCCACGTTATTACAGCTGAAATTTAATGAAATACACATGCATTTGCTTATTTGCAGTGATATTAACATAACTGCACACTGATAGCACCTAAATCCACTTTATTACAGCTGAAACTAAGTAAACTACACATGCATTTGCGTGTTTTCAGTGATATTAACACTACTGCACACTAATGGCACATGAGTCCACTTTATTACAGTTGAAATTAAGTAAAATACACATGCATTTGCATGTTTTCAGTGATATTCACATTACTGCACAGTAATGGCACATGAATCCACGTTGTTACACCTCAAACTAAGTGAAATGCACATGCATTTGCTTGTTTTCAGTGATATTAACATTACTGCACACTAATTGGACATGAATCAACGTTATTACAGCTGAAACTAACTAAATTAAACATGAAACAACGTTATTACAGCTGAAACTAACTAAATTAAACATGCATTTGTTTGTTTGCAGTGATATTAACATTACTGCACACTCATTGCACAAGAATCCACGTTATTACCGCTGAAACTAAGTAAAACTTGCATGAATTTGCTTCGTTTCAGTGATTTTAACATTACTGCACACTATTTGAACATGAATCTACGTTATTACAGTTGGAACTAAGTAAAATACACATGCATTTGCTTGTTTTCAGTGATATTAACATTACTGCACACTAATTGCACATGATTCCACGTTATTACAGCTGAAGCTAAGTAAAATACACCTGCATTTGCTTGTTTTCAGTGATATTAACGTTACTGCACACTAATAGCACACGATTCCACGTTATTAGAGCTGAAACTAACTAAAATACACATGCATTCGTTTGTTTGCAGTGATTTTAACATTACTGCACCCTAATTGCACATGAATCCACGTAATTACAGCTGAAGCTAACTAAGAACGACATGCATTTGCTTGTTTTCCGTGAGATTAACATTACTGCACACTAATTGCACATGATTCCACGTTATTACAGCTGAAGCTAAGTAAACTACACATGCATTTGCGTGTTTTCAGTGATATTAACACTACTGCACACTAATGGCACATGAGTCCACTTTATTACAGTTGAAAGTAAGTAAAATACACATGCATTTGCATGTTTTCAGTGATATTCACATTACTGCACAGTAATGGCACATGAATCCACGTTGTTACACCTCAAACTAAGTGAAATGCACATGCATTTGCTTGTTTTCAGTGATATTAACATTACTGCACACTAATTGGACATGAATCAACGTTATTACAGCTGAAACTAACTAAATTAAACATGCATTTGTTTGTTTGCAGTGATATTAACATTACTGCACACTAATTGCACATGATTCCACGTTATTACAGCTGAAGCTAAGTAAACTACACATGCATTTGCGTGTTTTCAGTGATATTAACACTACTGCACACTAATGGCACATGAGTCCACTTTATTACAGTTGAAAGTAAGTAAAATACACATGCATTTGCATGTTTTCAGTGATATTCACATTACTGCATAGTAATGGCACATGAATCCACGTTGTTACACCTCAAACTAAGTGAAATGCACATGCATTTGCTTGTTTTCAGTGATATTAACATTACTGCACACTAATTGGACATGAATCAACGTTATTACAGCTGAAACTAACTAAATTAAACATGCATTTGTTTGTTTGCAGTGATATTAACATTACTGCACACTCATTGCACAAGAATCCACGTTATTACCGCTGAAACTAAGTAAAACTTGCATGAATTTGCTTCGTTTCAGTGATTTTAACATTACTGCACACTATTTGAACATGAATCTACGTTATTACAGTTGGAACTAAGTAAAATACACATGCATTTGCTTGTTTTCAGTGATATTAACATTACTGCACACTAATTGCACATGATTCCACGTTATTACAGCTGAAGCTAAGTAAAATACACATGCATTTGCTTGTTTTCAGTGATATTAACGTTACTGCACACTAATAGCACACGACTCCACGTTATTAGAGCTGAAACTAACTAAAATACACATGCATTCGTTTGTTTGCAGTGATTTTAACATTACTGCACCCTAATTGCACATGAATCCACGTAATTACAGCTGAAGCTAACTAAGAACGACATGCATTTGCTTGTTTTCCGTGAGATTAACATTACTGCACGCTAATTGCACATGATTCCACGTTATTACAGCTGAAGCTAAGTAAAATACACATGCATTTGCTTGTTTTCAGTGACCTTAACTTTACTGCACACTAATTGCACACGATTCCACGTTATTAGAGCTGAAACTAACTAAAATACACATGCATTTGTTTGTTTGCAGTGATTTTAACATTACTGCACCCTAATTGCACATGAATCCACGTAATTACAGCTGAAGCTAACTAAGAACGACATGCATTTGCTTGTTTTCCGTGAGATTAACATTACTGCACACTAATTGCACATGATTCCACGTTATTACAGCTGAAGCTAAGTAAAATACACATGCATTTGCTTGTTTTCAGTGATCTTTACTTTACTGCACACTAATTGCACACGATTCCACGTTATTAGAGCTGAAACTAACTAAGTTACACATGCATTTGCTTGTTTTCAGTGATATTAACATTACTGCACACTAATTGCACATGATTCCACGTTATTACAGCTGAAGCTAAGTAAAATACACATGCATTTGCTTGTTTTCAGCGATATTAATGTTACTGCACACTAATTGCACACGATTCCACGTTATTAGAGCTGAAACTAACTAAAATACACATGCATTTGTTTGTTTGCAGTGATTTTAACATTACTGCACCCTAATTGCACATGAATCCACGTAATTACAGCTGAAGCTAACTAAGAACGACATGCATTTGCTTGTTTTCCGTGAGATTAAAATTACTGCGCACTAATTGCACATGATTCCACGTTATTACAGCTGAAGCTAAGTAAAATACACATGCATTTGCTTGTTTTCAGTGATCTTAACTTTACTGCACACTAATTGCACACGATTCCACGTTATTAGAGCTGAAACTAACTAAGTTACATATGCATTTGTTTGTTTGCAGTGATATTAACATCACTGCACACTAATTGCACACGAATCCACGTTATTACAGCTGAAACTAACTAAATTACACATGCATTTGTTTGTTTGCAGTGATATTAACATCACTGCACACTAATTGCACATGAATCCACGTTATTACAGTTGAAACTAACTAAGAACGACATGCATTTGCTTGTTTTCAGTGATATTAACTTTACTGCACCCTAATTGCACACGATTCCACGTTATTCGAGCTGAAACTAACTAAAATACACATGCATTTGTTTGTTTGCAGTGATATTAACATTACTGCACACTCATTGCACATGAATCCACGTTATTACAGCTGAAAGTAAGTAAACTACACATGCATTTCCGTGTTTTCAGTGATATTAACACTACTGCACACTAATGGCACATGAGTCCACTTTGTTACAGTTGAAAGTAAGTAAAATACATATGCATTTGCATGTTTTCAGTGATATTAACATTACTGCACAGTAATGGCACATGAATCCAGGTTGTTACACCTCAAACTAAGTAAAATACACATGCATTGGCTGTTTTCAGTGATATTAACATTACTGTACACTAATTGGACATGAATCAACGTTATTACAGCTGAAACTAATTAAAATACACATGTATTTGTTTGTTTTCAGGGACATTAACATTACTGCCCACTTATTGCACATGAATCCATGTTGTTACAGCTGAAACTAATTAAAATACACATGGATTTGTTTGTTTGCAGTGATATTAACATTACTACACATTAATTGCACATGAATCCACGTTATTACAGCTTAAACTAACTATGAAAGACAGGCATTTGCGTGTTTTCTGTGATATTAACACTACTGCATGCTAATTGCACATGAATCCACGTTATTACAGATGCAATTAAATAAAATACACATGCATGTGCTTGTTTTAATTAATATTAACAATGTTAAACCCTAATTGCACATGAATCTACGTTGTTACAGCTAAAACGATGTAAAATACACATGCATTTGTTTGTTTTCGGTGACATTAACATTACTGCACACTAATTGCACATGAATCCACGTTATTACAGCTGAAACTAAGTAAAGCACACATGCATTTGCTTCTTTTCAGTGATTTTAACATTACTGCACACTATTTACACATGAATCTACGTTAACACAGTTGGAACTAAGTAAAAGACACATCATTTGCTTGTTTTCAGTGATAATAACATTACTGCACACTAATTGCACATGATTCCACGTTATTACAGCTGAAGCTAAATAAAATACACATGTATTTGCTTGCTTTCAGTGATATTAACATTATTGCACACTAATTGGACATGGATCAACGTTATTACAGCTGAAACTAATTAAAATACACATGCATTTGTTTGTTTTCGGTGATATTAACATTACTGTACACTAATTGGACATGAATCAACGTTATTACAGCTGGAACTAATTAAATTAAACATGCATTTGTTTGTTTGCAGTGATATTAACATTACTGCACACTTATTGCACATGAATCCACGTTAATACAGCTAATACTAAATAAAATACACATGCATTTGCTTGTTTTCAATGATATTATCATTACTGCACACTAATTGCACATGAATTTACGTTATTACAGCTCAAACCAAATAAAATACACATGCATTAGCTTGTCTTCAGTGAGATTAACATTACTGCACACTAATTGCACATGAATCCACGTTATTCCAGCTGAAACTAAGTAAATTACGCATGCATTTGTTTGTTTGCAATGATATTAACAATACTGCACACCTATTGCACATGATTCCACGTTATTACAGCTGAAATTTAATGAAATACACATGCATTTGCTTTTTTGCAGTGATATTAACATTACTGCACAATAATTGTACATAAATCCACGTTGATACAGCTGAAAATAACTAAATTAAACATGCATTTGTTTGTTTGCAGTGATATTAACATTACTGCACAATTATTGCACATGAATCCACGTTATTACAGCTGAAACTAAGTAAAACAAACATGCATTTGCTTCTTTTCAGTGATTTTAACATTACTGCACACTATCTGCACATGAATGTACGTTACTACAGCTAAAAAAAACTAAATTAAATATGTATTTGTTTGTTTGCAATGATATTAACATTACTACACACCTATTGCACATGATTCCACGTTATTACAGCTGAAATTTAATGAAATACACATGCATTTGCTTATTTGCAGTGATATTAACATTGCTGCACACTAATTGCACATGAATCCACGTTGTTACAGCTGAAACTAAAAAAAATACACATGCATCTTCTTGTCTTCAGTGATATTACGTAACTGCACACTGATAGCACCTGAATCCACGTTATTACAGTTGGAACTAAGTAAAATACACATGCATTTGCTTGTTTTCAGTGATATTAACATTACTGCACACTAATTGCACATGATTCCACGTTATTACAGCTGAAGCTAAGTAAAATACACATGCATTTGCTTGTTTTCAGTGATATTAACTTTACTGCACACTAATTGCACACGATTCCACGTTATTAGAGCTGAAACTAACTAAAATACACATGCGTTTGTTTGTTTGCAGTTATATTAACATTACTGCACACTAATTGCACATGAATCTACGATAATACAGCTGAAACTAAGTAAACTACACATGCATTTGTTTGTTTTCTGTGACATTAACATTACTGCACACTTATTGTACATGAATCCATGTTGTTACAGCTGAAACTAATTAAAATACACATGGATTTGTTTGTTTGCAGTGAGATTAACATTACTACACATTAATTGCACATGAATCCACGTTATTACAGCTTAAACTAAGTATGAAAGACAGGCATTTGGTGTTTTCAGTGATATTAACACTACTGCACGCTAATTGCACATGAATCCACGTTATTACAGATGCAATTAAATAAAATACACATGCATGTGCTTGTTTTAATTAATATTAACAATGTTAAACCCTAATTGCACATGAATCCACGTTGTTACAGCTAAAACGATGTAAAATACACATGCATTTGTTTGTTTTCGGTGACATTAACATTACTGCACACTAATTGCACATGAATCCACGTTATTACAGCTGAAACTAAGTAAAGCACACATGCATTTGCTTCTTTTCAGTGATTTTAACATTACTGCACACTATTTACACATGAATCTACGTTAACACAGTTGGAACTAAGTAAAAGACACATCATTTGCTTGTTTTCAGTGATAATAACATTACTGCACACTAATTGCACATGATTCCACGTTATTACAGCTGAAGCTAAGTAAAATACACATGTATTTGCTTGCTTTCAGTGATATTAACATTATTGCACACTAATTGGACATGAATCAATGTTATTACAGCTGAAACTAATTAAAATACACATGCATTTGTTTGTTTTCAGGGACATTAACATTACTGCACACTTATTGCACATGAATCCATGTTGTTACAGCTGAAACTAATTAAAATACACATGGATTTGCTTGTTTGCAGTGATATTAACATTACTACACATTAATTGCACATGAATCCACGTTATTACAGCTTAAACTAACTATGAAAGACAGGCATTTGCGTGTTTTCAGTGATATTAACACTACTGCACGCTAATTGCACATGAATCCACGTTATTATAGATGCAATTAAATAAAATACACATGCATGTGCTTGTTTTAATTAATATTAACAATGTTAAACCCTAATTGCACATGAATCCACGTTGTTACAGCTAAAACGAAGTAAAATACACATGCATTTGTTTGTTTTCGTGATATTAACATTACTGTACACTAATTGGACATGAATCAACGTTATTACAGCTGGAACTAATTAAATTAAACATGCATTTGTTTGTTTGCAGTGATATTAACATTACTGCACACTTATTGCACATGAATCCACGTTAATACAGCTAATACTAAATAAAATACACATGCATTTGCTTGTTTTCAATGATATTATCATTACTGCACACTAATTGCACATGAATCTACGTTATTACAGCTCAAACCAAATAAAATACACATGCATTAGCTTGTCTTCAGTGAGATTAACATTACTGCACACTAATTGCACATGAATCCACGTTATTCCAGCTGAAACTAAGTAAATTACGCATGCATTTGTTTGTTGCAATGATATTAACAATACTGCACACTAATTGCAAATGAATCCACGTATTACAGCTGAAACCGAATAAAATACACATGCATTTGCTTTTTTGCAGTGATATTAACATTACTGCACAATAATTGTACATAAATCCACGTTGATACAGCTGAAAATAACTAAATTAAACATGCATTTGTTTGTTTGCAGTGATATTAACATTACTGCACAATTATTGCACATGAATCCACGTTATTACAGCTGAAACTAAGTAAAAGAAACATGCATTTGCTTCTTTTCAGTGATTTTAACATTTCTGCACACTATCTGCACATGAATGTACGTTACTACAGCTAAAAATAACTAAATTAAATATGTATTTGTTTGTTTGCAATGATATTAACATTACTGCACACCTATTGCACATGATTCCACGTTATTACAGCTGAAATTTAATGAAATACACATGCATTTGCTTATTTGCAGTGATATTAACATTGCTGCACACTAATTGCACATGAATCCACGTTGTTACAGCTGAAACTAAAAAATACACATGCATTTGCTTATTTGCAGTGATATTAACATTGCTGCACACTAATTGCACATGAATCCACGTTGTTACAGCTGAAACTAAAAAAAATACACATGCATCTGCTTGTCTTCAGTGATATTAACATAACTGCACACTGATAGCACCTGAATCCACTTTATTACAGCTGAAACTAAGTAAACTACACATGCATTTGCGTGTTTTCAGTGATATTAACACTACTGCACACTAATGGCACATGAGTCCACTTTATTACAGTTGAAAGTAAGTAAAATACACATGCATTTGCATGTTTTCAGTGATATTCACATTATTGCACAGTAATGGCACATGAATCCACGTTGTTACACCTCAAACTAAGTGAAATACACATGCATTTCCTTGTTTTCAGTGATATTAACATTACTGCACACTAATTGGACATGAATCAACGTTATTACAGCTAAAACTAATTAAATTAAACATGCATTTGTTTGTTTGCAGTGATATTAACATTACTGCACACTCATTGCACAGGATTCCACGTTATTACCGCTGAAACTAAGTAAAACTTGCATGAATTTGCTTCGTTTCAGTGATTTTAACATTACTGCACACTATTTGAACATGAATCTACGTTATTACAGTTGGAACTAAGTAAAATACACATGCATTTGCTTGTTTTCAGTGATATTAACATTACTGCACACTAATTGCACATGATTCCACGTTATTACAGCTGAAGCTAAGTAAAATACACATGCATTTGCTTGTTTTCAGTGATATTAACGTTACTGCACACTAGTTGCACACGATTCCACGTTATTAGAGCTGAAACTAACTAAGAACGACATGCATTTGCTTGTTTTCCGTGAGATTAACATTACTGCACACTAATTGCACATGATTCCACGTTATTACAGCTGAAGCTAAGTAAAATACACATGCATTTGCTTGTTTTCAGTGATATTAACTTTACTGCACACTAATTGCACACGATTCCACGTTATTAGAGCTGAAAATAACTAAATTACACATGCATTTGTTTGTTTTCAGTGACATTGACATTACTGCACACTTATTGTACATGAATCCATGTTGTTACGGCTGACACTAACTAAAATTTACATGCATTTGCTTTTTTTAATTAATATTAACAATGCTAAGCACTAATTGCGCATGAATCCACGTTGTTACAGCTGAAACCAAGTAAAATACACATGCATTTGCTTGTTTTCATTGATATTAACATTACACAACACTGATTGGACATGAATGAACGCTATTACAGCTGAAACTAAGTAAAATACACATGCATTTGCTTCTTTTTAGTGATATTAACATTACTCCACCCTAATTGCACGTGAATGCACGTTGTTACAGCTGAAATTTTAATAAAATACACATGCGCTTGCTTGCTTGCAGTAATATTAACATTACTGAAAAACTAGTTCCACATGAATCTACGTTATTACAGTTGGAACTAAGTAAAATACATCTGCATGTACTTGTTTTCAGTGATATTAACAATACTGCACACTAATTGCAAATGAATCCACGTTATTACAGCTGAAACCGAATAAAATACACATGCATTTGCTTTTTTGCAGTGATATTAACATTACTGCACAATAATTGTACATGAATCCACGTTATTACAGCTGAAACTAAGTAAAGCACACATGCATTTGCTTCTTTTCAGTGATTTTAACATTACTGCACACTATTTACACATGAATCTACGTTAACACAGTTGGAACTAAGTAAAAGACACATCATTTGCTTGTTTTCAGTGATAATAACATTACTGCACACTAATTGCACATGATTCCACGTTATTACAGCTGAAGCTAAGTAAAATACACATGTATTTGCTTGCTTTCAGTGATATTAACATTATTGCACACTAATTGGACATGAATCAATGTTATTACAGCTGAAACTAATTAAAATACACATGCATTTGTTTGTTTTCAGGGACATTAACATTACTGCACACTTATTGCACATGAATCCATGTTGTTACAGCTGAAACTAATTAAAATACACATGGATTTGCTTGTTTGCAGTGATATTAACATTACTACACATTAATTACACATGAATCCACGTTATTACAGCTTAAACTAACTATGAAAGACAGGCATTTGCGTGTTTTCAGTGATATTAACACTACTGCACGCTAATTGCACATGAATCCACGTTATTATAGATGCAATTAAATAAAATACACATGCATGTGCTTGTTTTAATTAATATTAACAATGTTAAACCCTAATTGCACATGAATCCACGTTGTTACAGCTAAAACGAAGTAAAATACACATGCATTTGTTTGTTTTCGGTGATATTAACATTACTGTACACTAATTGGACATGAATCAACGTTATTACAGCTGGAACTAATTAAATTAAACATGCATTTGTTTGTTTGCAGTGATATTAACATTACTGCACACTTATTGCACATGAATCCACGTTAATACAGCTAATACTAAATAAAATACACATGCATTTGCTTGTTTCAATGATATTATCATTACTGCACACTAATTGCACATGAATCTACGTTATTACAGCTCAAACCAAATAAAATACACATGCATTAGCTTGTCTTCAGTGAGATTAACATTACTGCACACTAATTGCACATGAATCCACGTTATTCCAGCTGAAACTAAGTAAATTACGCATGCATTTGTTTGTTTGCAATGATATTAACAATACTGCACACTAATTGCAAATGAATCCACGTTATTACAGCTGAAACCGAATAAAATACACATGCATTTGCTTTTTTGCAGTGATATTAACATTACTGCACAATAATTGTACATAAATCCACGTTGATACAGCTGAAAATAACTAAATTAAACATGCATTTGTTTGTTTGCAGTGATATTAACATTACTGCACAATTATTGCACTTGAATCCACGTTATTACAGCTGAAACTAAGTAAAAGAAACATGCATTTGCTTCTTTTCAGTGATTTTAACATTTCTGCACACTATCTGCACATGAATGTACGTTACTACAGCTAAAAATAACTAAATTAAATATGTATTTGTTTGTTTGCAATGATATTAACATTACTGCACACCTATTGCACATGATTCCACGTTATTACAGCTGAAATTTAATGAAATACACATGCATTTGCTTATTTGCAGTGATATTAACATTGCTGCACACTAATTGCACATGAATCCACGTTGTTACAGCTGAAACTAAAAAAAATACACATGCATTTGCTTATTTGCAGTGATATTAACATTGCTGCACACTAATTGCACATGAATCCACGTTGTTACAGCTGAAACTAAAAAAAATACACATGCATCTGCTTGTCTTCAGTGATATTAACATAACTGCACACTGATAGCACCTGAATCCACTTTATTACAGCTGAAACTAAGTAAACTACACATGCATTTCCGTGTTTTCAGTGATATTAACACTACTGCACACTAATGGCACATGAGTCCACTTTATTACAGTTGAAAGTAAGTAAAATACACATGCATTTGCATGTTTTCAGTGATATTAACATTACTGCACAATAATTGTACATGAATCCACGTTGATACAGCTGAAAATAACTAAATTAAACATGCATTTGTTTGTTTGCAGTGATATTAACATTACTGCACACTTATTGCACATGAATCCACGTTATTACAGCTGAAACTAAGTAAAACAAACATGCATTTGCTTCTTTTCAGTGATTTTAACATTACTGCACACTATCTGCACATGAATTTACGTTACTACAGCTAAAAATAACTAAATTAAATATGTATTTGTTTGTTTGCAATGATATTAACATTACTGCACACCTATTGCACATGATTCCACGTTACTACAGCTGAAATTTAATGAAATACACATGCATTTGCTTATTTGCAGTGATATTAACATTGCTGCACACTAATTGCACATGAATCCACGTTGATACAGCTGAAAATAACTAAATTAAACATGCATTTGTTTCTTTGCAGTGATATTAACATTACTCCACACTTATTGCACATGAATCCAGGTTATTACAGCTGAAACTAAGTAAAATACACATGCATTTGCTTCTTTTTAGTGATATTAACATTACTCCACCCTAATTGCACGTGAATCCACGTTGTTACAGCTGAAATTTTAATAAAATACACATGCGCTTGCTTGCTTGCAGTAATATTAACATTACTGAAAAACTAGTTCCATATGAATCTCTGTTATTACAGTTGGAACTAAGTAAAATACATCTGCATGTACTTGTTTTCAGTGATATTAACAATACTGCACACTAATTGCAAATGAATCCACGTTATTACAGCTGAAACCGAATAAAATACACATGCATTTGCTTTTTTGCAGTGATATTAACATTACTGCACACTAATTGCACATGAATCCACGTAATTACAGCTGAAACTAACTAAGAACGACATGCATTTGCTTGTTTTCCGTGAGATTAACATTACTGCACACTAATTGCACATGATTCCACGTTATTACAGCTGAAGCTAAGTAAAATACATATGTATTTACTTGTTTTCAGTTATCTTAACATTACTGCACACTAATTGCGCATGAATCCACGTTGTTACAGCTGAAACCAAGTAAAATACACATGCATTTGCTTGTTTTCATTGATATTAACATTACACAACACTGATTGGACATGAATGAACGCTATTACAGCTGAAACTAAGTAAAATACACATGCATTTGCTTCTTTTTAGTGATATTAACATTACTCCACCCTAATTGCACGTGAATCCACGTTGTTACAGCTGAAATTTTAATAAAATACACATGCGCTTGCTTGCTTGCAGTAATATTAACATTACTGAAAAACTAGTTCCACATGAATCTACGTTATTACAGTTGGAACTAAGTAAAATACATCTGCATGTACTTGTTTTCAGTGATATTAACAATACTGCACACTAATTGCAAATGAATCCACATTATTACAGCTGAAACCGAATAAAATACACATGCATTTGCTTGTTTTCCGTGAGATTAACATTACTGCACACTAATTGCACATGATTCCACGTTATTACAGCTGAAGCTAAGTAAAATACACATGCATTTGCTTCTTTTCAGTGATATTAACTTTACTGCACACTAATTGCACACAAATTCACGTTATTAGAGCTGAAGCTAACTAAATTACACATGCATTTGTTTGTTTGCAGTGATATTAACATCACTGCACACTAATTGCACATGAATCCACGTTATTACAGCTGAAAATAACAAAATTAAACATGCATTTGTTTGTTTGCAGTGATGTTAACATTACTCCACACTTATTGCACATGAATGCAGGTTATTACAGCTGAAACTAAGTAAAACAAACATGCATTTGCTTCTTTTCAGTGATTTTAACATTACTGCACACTATCTGCACATGAATTTACGTTACTACAGCTAAAAATAACTAAATTAAATATGTATTTGTTTGTTTGCAATGATATTAACATTACTGCACACCTATTGCACATGATTCCACGTTATTACAGCTGAAATTTAATGAAATACACATGCATTTGCTTATTTGCAGTGATATTAACATTGCTGCACACTAATTGCACATGAATCCACGTTGATACAGCTGAAAATAACTAAATTAAACATGCATTTGTTTGTTTGCAGTGATATTAGCATTACTCCACACTTATTGCACATGAATCCAGGTTATTACAGCTGAAACTAAGTAAAACAAACATGCATTTGCTTCTTTTCAGTGATTTTAACATTACTGCACACTATCTGCACATGAATGTACGTTACTACAGCTAAAAATAACTAAATTAAATATGTATTTGTCTGTTTGCAATGATATTAACATTACTGCCCACCTATTGCACATGATTCCACGCTATTACAGCTGAAATTTAATGAAATACACATGCATTTGCTTATTTGCAGTGATATTAACATTGCTGCACACTAATTGCACGTGAATCCACGTTGATACAGCTGAAAATAACTAAATTAAACATGCATTTGTTTGTTTGCAGTGATATTAACATTACTGCACACTTATTGCACATGAATCCAGGTTATTACAGCTGAAACTAAGTAAAACAAACATGCATTAGCTTCTTTTCAGTGAGTTTAACATTACTGCACACTATCTGCACATGAATGTACGTTACTACAGCTAAAAATAACTACATTAAATATGTATTTGTTTGTTTGCAATGATATTAACATTACTGCACACCTATTGCACATGATTCCACGTTATTACAGCTGAAATTTAATGAAATACACATGCATTTGCTTATTTGCAGTGATATTAACATTGCTGCACACTAATTGCACATGAATCCACGTTGTTACAGCTGAAACTAAAAAAAATACACATGCATCTTCTTATCTTCAGTGATATTAACATAACTGCACACTGATAGCACCTGAATCCACGTTATTACAGTTGGAACTAAGTAAAATACACATGCATTTGCTGTTTTCAGTGATATTAACATTACTGCACACTAATTGCACATGATTCCACGTTATTACAGCTGAAGCTAAGTAAAATACACATGCATTTGCTTGTTTTCAGTGATATTAACTTTACTGCACACTAATTGCACACGATTCCACGTTATTAGAGCTGAAACTAACTAAAATACACATGCATTTGTTTGTTTGCAGTGATATTAACATTACTGCACACTAATTGCACATGAATCCACGTTATTACAGCTGAAACTAATTAAACTACACATGCATTTGTTTGTTTTCTGTGACATTAACATTACTGCACACTTATTGTACATGAATCCATGTTGCTACAGCTGAAACTAATTAAAATACACATGGATTTGTTTGTTTGCAGTGATATTAACATTACTACACATTAATTGCACATGAATCCACGTTATTACAGCTTAAACTAAGTATGAAAGACAGGCATTTGCGTGTTTTCAGTGATATTAACACTACTGCACGCTAATTGCACATGAATCCACGTTATTACAGATGCAATTAAATAAAATACACATGCATGTGCTTGTTTTAATTAATATTAACAATGTTAAACCCTAATTGCACATGAATCCACGTTGTTACAGCTAAAACGATGTAAAATACACATGCATTTGTTTGTTTTCGGTGACATTAACATTACTGCACACTAATTGCACATGAATCCACGTTATTACAGCTGAAACTAAGTAAAGCAGTAGTATATATACATGGTGCTGTTTAGGTCCACTCGTCCAAGGTTGAGTGCACACTAATTGGGATGGTATCGAGGCTGCATGGGAGAGAGGTTAGCGGGAAATTGACGTCATATTGGCGGGAAAAGTTGGAGATGACATCATGGTGGTGGAATGGAATGTGCCACTGCGAGGCACGTCGCTAGGTGGGCGCAGACGCAAGGAATGCTGGGAAAAGGAAGGAGAATTTGTAAATTGATCAGTAAACAATGTTTTTTTTCATAGATAAACCATGAAATATACAGGTATTAATAATATAACGAATACATACAAAATAAGTATAAAGTATGTGAAAATGTCTTTTGTAGGAGTTCTTATTGTATGCTGCACGATTGAGCAGTCCTATTGCCAAATATTCCACGTCCGCTTATGCGACGACGTGTTGCATGTATTGCATGGCGAGCTCTTCTTTGTCTCCTTCTGGTTGCACGACGAGTTTTTTGTAGTGCAGAGTGCCTGCGGAGGAAGTTCCTTGCGCGTGTCAAGGGATCGAGAATAGTCATGACGATGATGCTGAGTTGTTTTCAAAGCCACCTAGCTAATCTTCGATAGGGTTTTGACGCTCCACGTCCTCGTATGCGACGGCGATGTCTGCGATGTCTGCGATGTCTACGATGTCTGTGTTTTCCAAAGCCAAGTATGGATCTGGCTATTTTCAAAAGCGGTCCAAATACCATTTTAGGTTGAGTTGTTTTTGTTTAGTGATGAAGTGTGCGTTATAATAAGTAGGCGAAAAAGCAGTAGGTAATTGGGCAGCTAGTAGTCGTGGCGGTGCGGGCAGAAGAGGTTTTTCAGTTTGCAGAATTCGACGGCTTCCGGCTCGTCGAGGTGGCAGGCTTTGGTGATGTCGCGACACGACTGTTTGGTAAAGGAGGTGGCGAGTTTGTGTTTGCCTTTGCAGAAGATGTTGTAGGTGAAGCAGGCGAGCCAGTGGCGGGTTTTTTCACACGTGACTTTGAGAATGTCGCACTTGACGTTGTTGACCTGGGCGAGTGCGAGGATGGACTGTTGTTGGTTGACGGTGCCGTCTTCGTTGCGGACGACGTATTTGTTCGAGATGTGCAGGTGCGGCTTGGAGCGGATGGGCTGTTGTTGTTCGTTGTCGTCGGTGTCGTCTGCCTCGCTGCTGCTCCTGCCGCACGACGAGTCGAAGGTGCGCAGGTCGATGTCGGCGAGGCTCTGCGAGTGCTGGTCGAGGTGGGCGGTGTGTGCGCTGTTCTGTGCGGGGTAGCTGTGGAAGAGCAGCATGAACACTTTGTCCATGTAGGTGCCGAGGGCGGCTTCGAGCCACTCGAGTTCGGGTCGTTGGCTGCTGGTGGTGGTGGTGGTGCTCTCGTTGAAGTACTTGGTGTCGTCCGTGTAGACGTAGAGGATGATGTGCTTGCCGATGCAGGGTTTGTTCCAGTACCAGCGGACGCGCAGCACGTTGTTGTAGGTGCCGGTGCGAAGCAGCATCGGTGCTATCGTGTAAGCGTCGGCCGCGTTGTTCGTCCACACTTCCATGAGGTGCACGGTGTGTTGGTCGTTGGACGACGGTGACATTGGTGGCAGCGCTGGTCCTCCTCCTCCTCCAGTTGCATCGTTGCCGCCACCGCCACCGCTGCCGCTGCCATCATCCGCTGTTGCTGCTGCCGCGTGGCTGAGCAAGAGCATGTTGCTGGTGCTTGCAGAGTAGAGGAGAAAGAAGAAAACACTCGATATTGCGAATAGCAGCATGTTGTTGTTGTTGTTACGACGGAGACACGAAAGTGCTAGTGCTAACATCATGATTATACACGGTGCGAGATAGAAAAAAGCAAATCAGCAGGTGCAATGTGCAGCATATATGTATATATGTAATTATCAGCGAAAAAATTCACAACTGTTTGTGTGTTCTTTTTAGACGTGGCTTTCCAAGGCGTACGGTTTTCTCAGTGGTGCTCGTCTCAGGTCGTTCATCGGCCGAAACTTGTGCAGTGTTGGTGCGTGTGACGAATAGCGTGTGGTAGATTCGTCTTTGGTGTTTTTGTTGTTGTGCTTGCTCTTCTCCTTGACAACGCCGGTTTGGTTAGGGTGCGAATGTATGGGGATCGTGTTGATGCTTTCCGGTGCTGTTAAAGTGAAAAAGTCGTGCAGGTTTTGGGTTGCTGTTGCGGCCTTTTGGTGACACTGGCTGAGTTTACTGAAGAGCTTGAAGTAGGCGTGACGTGCAGTGCACAGTTCTGCTTGGTACGACAAGCAGGCGGTCAGGATTTCGTTGGCTTCGGCTTCTAGGAATTCTACTGAGGCGTTTGGCATGAAGGCCAGGAGGGTGCTCATGTGGGTGGGTCCTTCGTGAAGTAGATCGCGAAACTCCTGCATTTTTTTCACTATTTTTTCGTCGTGTGCGAATTGGGCGGGAAGTGTTTCGCTGTAGGTGGTGGCGTTTTTTTGATGGTTGTTTTTCCACATGGCGAGGTAGGTGGTGAGTGTTGCCAGCATTTGTGATGTGTAACCGTAGAGTTTGGTGCGGATTTTGTTCATGTGGGCGTTTTGGGTGTCGACAGCGTCGTTCAGCTCTCGTAAGGGATGCTGTAGGTCGGCGAAAGCCGTTCTGGTTTCTTGGAAACGATACAGCAGACTGTTGGTTGAGTCTTGATCGGTAGGCGTGACGTTGAACAGTTTGGTGAAGCTGTCCTGTATTTGGTACAGTTCCTGTTGGCATTGGAGCAGGTCCGAGTTCACTGCGTGCTTGTTCAACAGGAGACAGGAGATCGACTGCAGCTCGTGCTCGTGTTCGGTTTGCAGCTCGAGTAGGTTTCGTTTTTGATTCCTGTCCATTGTATCAAGTTCTGCCTCGAGTCTTGCCTTGTGTCTCTTTTGGAGTAGTTCTAGTTTGATTCGGAGTTCGCGGATGAGGGCGTCCTTTTTTTTGTCGTTGTCATCATCGTCCGCGTCAGAATTTTCAATGATAACATCGCTGTTGTCGTCGTCGTCGTTGTCACTCTCTTCTTCTTGATTATCGTTGCAGCTGCAGGCAGAGTTGTCGTCGTCGTCGTCGTCTGTGGATGTGGGCGGTGGCAGTGGTGATGGTGTTTGGTCGGTGGTGCTTGCAGTCGAGGCTTCTCGAAATGCTTGCTCTAGGTTTCTCTTCGTGTTTGGTGGGGTGGAAAATTCTTTTTTTGTTTCTTCATCGTCGTCGTCGTCGTCGTCGTCGTCGTCGTTGTTTCCTTGCAAGAGCGGTTGTTTTTCGACGTCGGCGCTGGGTAGTGAAGTGTAGCTCATTTTGTTGTCCTTGTTCTTGTCCTTGTTCTTGTTGTGGATGAACAGTAGACGACAGTGGTGTGTGTGTGTGTGTGTGTGTGTGTGTGTGCGCGTGTCGTCGTTTATATAGGAGTTGGTGATTGAATGGAGATTTTGTTGTATCATTGAATTTTTTTGTTGTATCATTGAATTTTTTTGTTGTATCATTGAATTTTTTGTTGTATCATTGAATTTTTTGTTGTATCATTGAATTTTTTGTTGTATCATTGAATTTTTTGTTGTATCATTGAATTTTTTGTTGTATCATTGAATTTTTTGTTGTATCATTGAATTTTTTGTTGTATCATTGAATTTTTTGTTGTATCATTGAATTTTTTGTTGTAAATGCGTGTGCGCGGATGGTGTGTTGTTTCAGTAGTTGAGTTTGGTTGATGAGATGGGTGGTCGTGGTGCTCGAAAACGATCTTCTGCTGCTGCTGTTGTTGCTGGTCATTGTGGTGGTTATGGGCAAGGAGTGCAACGAGGAGAGTTGGTAGAGATTGGGAAATTCTTCAAGGCTAAAGATGTGTGGGCGCCGTATTTCATGTACTGTAAGGAGTTGGCTTCTGAGGCGGGTATTTCTGCAAAGGCCATGACGACGAGACCGGAGGCCGATCAGGGATGGCAGGTTCAGGCTACGAAGACGTATTATAAACAATTGTGCTGCAATTTGAAACAGGATATTCGGGAGTATGGAGTGGCGTATGTTGTTTTGAAAAAAGGAAGTTTTTGGTGTCAGGTTGAGTTGGAGAGAGACGAAAAAAAAAAAAAGCAAGACGAGCAGCAGGGCGAGCAGCAGCAGGAGCAGAAGGTGAAGTTGCTCAAGTTTCCCATGTCGGTTTTGTCGCCAGAAGAGCAGCAGGAGTTTTTCCGGTTGCGGGAAGAGACAGAGAAGCAGAGGGAGGAGACAAGACAGAAGGTAAAAGAGCACTGGTTGCAGTTGCAAGAAAAGAAAAAGAGGATGGACGAGGAGCGGCTAACTGGTGGTTTTGCTGCTGCTTATCTGGCTAAGCTAAGGGAGCAAGAGGAGCAGCAGCAGCAGCAGCAGCAGGAACAAGAGAAGGCGTTGAAGGCGAAGTGGCCGACGCAAAGACCTGAGGGTTTTCAGTGGCCGACGACGTCTATGTCGCTTCCATCGCTCGGGGGGGAGGTGCAGCTGTTGCCGCCTGATCACTTCTCGGCGAGAAGACGTCTCGGACTGGACGGTTTGTCCGAATATGAATTGTTGGCGCGTTCGTATGGTTTGCCTGCTGGTCTTGAAGTATGTGATCGTCCTGATGATGATAATTTTGATGATTTTGATGATGATGACAAGGATGAACCGTTAGAGTAGTTTTATTATTGTTGTTGTTGTATGTGAGGAAAAAAAAAGAAACGTGATATTTTTTTTTTGTCTGTTGTCATTTTTTTTTACAATCTATGTTACATAAAAAATAAAAAACAAAGAATAGAAAAAACTAACTATTTGAAAATGTCCGGATCAAGAAAGTTGAACAGGTGCAGGAAGCGCGTTCGTACGCGTTTGTCGTTGCTGACGAGGGCATCTTTTTGCTTTCGGCGGCTGTCGGGTCGGACGCGGTAGAAGTTGTTCTCGGGATCGTACCAGAAGTTGTAGCCGGACACGCGAGGCTGGTGGGTGCGACAGATCGCGAAGAGGAACAGGACCGAGTACTCGCCGCAAACGTTCGTGTCGTCCGATTGGATTTGCCACGGGAAGTAGACGGTCGCGTGCTGCGCGGCGTCGAGTGCTTGCGTGCGCTGGGCCAGTCGGTAGTTCTGCGGCGTGAACGTCTGCGTCGACAGGCACTCGTCGAGACTCTGCAGTCGGTGGTCGCGGCGCTGGTACGAGAACGAGAGCATGTGTTCGGCGAACGATTTGAACGCGTCGGACGGCTGTCGACCGTACGAGTCGAAGAAGAAGGCGTTGTGATCGTGATCGAAGTAGAGCGCCTGCCAGTGTCGTCCGCCGTTCTTGTGCGTGCCCGTGTTCATGATGTAGGCGAGCGGAAAGTGGTGGATGTTTCGCTGTAGCAGCGACGTGACGAGGAAGTCGCGAAAGCTGCCGAGATTGGCGAGGATTTTTGCGATGTCGTCCTCGGCAATGACGCCGGCGTAGATGCGTGCGAGGTGATAGGGATCCTTTCGGATGCACTCGGCAATCTGTTTGTTGTTCATGATGATATTAATTGTAGTAGTCTTTTGCGATTTGTCCGTTGGGCGAGACGCTGAATTTTCGCTTGTCGTATTTGTGCACTTGAATGTCGTGTTGGCCAGGCAAGTTACCGTTGTTTGGCACTTTCAGGTAGAGTGACAGTCCGGCGCTGCGCTGGTCTTCGCTCAGTCTTTGGTTCTGTTGCAGGCACGTGAAGGTGAGCGTGTCGGCATACTGCGAGTAGCCCGAGTTGGTGACGAGGAAGTCGTCGCGTGTGACGAGCGGATTGTTCAGGTCGGGATTGATCGTTTCGCGGAGGGCGTCGTAGGCTTCGCTTTGCGTCTTCAGTCTGACCTTGCGTATGTTTGAGGAGTTGATGAGAAAGATCCATTCGCCTGTGAAATCTGCCGAGCGGTACGGATTCATTGTGATGTCGCCGAGGCGAGCTCGACGATGTCGCAACTGGAACGAGGTTTTGTCGGGCAGTTTGTCCTGGGAGATGTTCAGTTTGAATTCGGAGACGCCGGCTTGAGGCGTGATGATGTCTATGCTGTGGTGGGTGAAGGGGAATTCGTCCGGTGATTCGTTGGTGAATTTCGATATGTACTCGGCGGCACGTTCGGGCACCAGGGACATGGTGGTGTATTCGATTTTCATTTCTTCGATCGAGATGTAGCAGCCGCTGGCGTACGTGATGAGATCGGCGGGCTGGTCGGCCTGTTGGGCTGCACCGTTCGTGGTGCACATGAGGTAGTAGGCTGGTTCGTGACGTTGGAAGATGAGTTCGAGTTTGTTGCTCGCGTTGAAGGGCACTTGGGATTTGTTCAGCGGCAGGTTGAGTCGGAATTGCAGTTCGCACGTGGCTCCGTGGTAGTAGAGAGAGCAGAGTCGAGCGCGAGCCGGGTTGGCCGTGTTCGTGGGAGGATCTGCTGCGGCCGTGCCCCAGCATTTCGTTTCTGCCAAGAAGCCGGGCGTCTCTTTGAAGAAGCCCTTTTTGGTGAGATCGCCGTTTTGGTAGACGTCGGTCGGGGTGCAGTTCACCGTCTCTTCGTAGTCGATTTCGCTGTAGAAGGCGATGGTTTCGTCGTTCTGGTTGTTGATGCGCGAGTTGATGTGCTTGAACAGACTCGGTCCGACGTTGTTGATGGGGCTGATGTTCTTTTGGTAGCCGGCCAGTGGTGCCTGACCCGTCCACGCGGTGCCGTTGTGTTCCATGCGAGTTTTCATTTTCACGATCATGTTGCGCGTGTCTATGAAGAGTCCGGGCTCCTGGCTGAACGTGAACTGGATGGGTTTGTTGTTCTTGGGAGCTTGATTCGTCGACGGGTACAGTTCTTCGATGCTGGCGTTTTGAATGAAGTGGTAGGCGTCGTTTCGAGTTGAAAAGTTCCACAGTTCGGAGCCGGGTTCGCCTCGACCGAGCCGTCGGGCATCGAGTTTTTTATAGGTCGGCAGTCGGGCGTTGGCGAAACGGCTTTGGAACTGGTCGATGATGTTGACGCGTTTCTGCGGATTCAGTACGGCCGGTGTCATGCCGCTGCCGTGCAGCGTGCCGAGCGTCGTGTCTCGGTCAATGTCGACGAATGGCGTGTGTTTTTTCGACGGCGGCGGGGATGACGCTGGTGATTTTAGGTTGACATTTTGCAAGAGTCGTTTTTTCGTTTCTTTTTGTTCAAGGATGCTGTTGTAGTTGTTGGTGGCATGTTGCTGCTGTTAGTAGAGACCGGTGTTCAGGGTGACGCCGGTGGGAATGCGGATTCCGGATTTTCGGGTGAAGAAGCCTCTGCGGCTGCGTTTGTGGTGACGACGGCGTCGACGGTGGTGACGACGACGACGTTGGATAGTATGTAGAGAAGACGTGGTCGACGATGACGTTGAATTTATGCGCTTTGGAGTGCGCTTTTTTTTGCCAAGTGATGCGTTCAATTTTTTGACGGTCTGTTGTTCGAGCTTCTTGATGGTGCTTTTCGTGCCGCGTCGTACTGTGCGACCGGCGCGATGGACGAGTCGTTTCGTTTGTTTGCGTGCCACGTGTTTGCCGTGACGGGCGAGTCGTTTCAGACTTTTTTTGCCTTGACGTTTCGCGATTTTCAGGGCGGTTTTGCCGACTTGTTTTCCCGTTTGGGCGAGTAATTTTCCGATTGCGCTGCCGATGCCGCTGCTGCCTCGTCCGCCGATGTATCGTCGTCGTGGTTTTGACCAGACGCCGGGACTGTGGAAGTAGTTGTCCGGGAATATTGCACCGTTGCCTTGGATCGTCGTCATGTGGCGAGTTGGTTTTTTGGGCGTGGACCAGAGCGTCGGTGATGTTTTGCGACCGCCGATGTAGAAGACATCGGACATAGTGTGTATGTGTGTACGTTCGTGCAATGCACGGGACAGAGTTGTTGTTGTTAAGTAGAAAAAAATGTACACGCCTTTGGTGAATGTGTTTGCTGCGGGAGCAGTGCAGTTCAGGCGGCTTTTTTGCGTCGGAGCAGAAAGGTGAATTCGAGTTGGTCGGGCGAGATCGGATCGTTGAAGGAGTTGCGCACGAGGAATGACATGTCACTGAGATTGATGTCCTTCATCAGGTTGCGAAAGGTGGGCTGTTTGATTTTCAAACTGTGCGTGACGGCTTTGCGAATCGACGTGCCGACGGGTGCTCGTGACAGGGGATTTTCGAGCTTGTTGCCAAAGGCAAACGTGGGAGGGGGAATTTTCGCCAGCAACGGCGACAGGTGGTCGGCGATGTGGTACGTCGGTTCGACGCTGTCCGTGTACAGGAAGATTTCGTCGGCGTTGAGGAAGTTGATCGGGTGGGCGGTGCGGTGGGCGATGCTCGTGTCGACGGTGGACGATTTGGACAGGTAGGTTTCGTAGTCGGTGGTGCCGAGCGGCGTCAGGTAGTTGTTCAGCAGGGGCAGCGACCACGGGAATCGAGGCACGGTGGCGGCGTCTTTTTCGCCGTCGGTGAAAATGGCCGGTGCGATGACGTTGTCGACGACGTGGGGCAGGCGTCGGGCGGTGCACGGTGTGATCAGTGAGCCGTTGCGGACGCGATCGTAGACGATGTGCAGGCCGGTGCGTTCGAGCGTCTTGCTGCTGTAGTCGGCGTTGAACGAGTAGAGGCTGCGCGTGACGCGGGCGTCCTTTTCGAAGCCGAATGTGTTGAGCAGGATGCTGCCCATGGCCGATGTAGAGCAGCGTGTGCGGACAGGTGAACTCGAGGAAGTAGTGCTGTTGGAAATTTGGACGGTCTTGTAGTTTTTGCACTCGAACGTGGGCAGGCTGGCGGCGAGGTTGGCGTACAGGTCGGTTTTGCCGAACAGGCCGGCGAGCGTGGTGAACGGTGCAAAGCCGATGCACTCGTTGTTCTTGATGTACGTTTCTGCCAGTTGGTACTGGCCGGTCGACAGCGGCTGCGTGCTGGCGAATTCGTCGAAGGTGAGCACGGCGAATTTGTTGTTGTTGGCGGCGAATTTGGTCGGGTAGGTGGCCAGTAGTCGGTCGAGGTAGTTGGTGCGCAGCACGGGACAGCGTTTCGAGCCGGCGTCGCCGCTCGTGGCGGCCACGGTGAGACTGCGAGCGTACGTCTTGTCGGCGTTGTCGGCGTCGAGGC
>RQOL01000752.1:0-41874 GCA_013076295.1 Sanderia malayensis | reverse complement strand
TGGATTCATTTGCAATTAGTGTGCATTAATGTTAAAATCACTGAAAACAAGCAAATGCATGTGTATTTTACTTAGTTTCAACTGTAATAACCTGGATTCATGTGCAATTAGTGTGCAGTAATGTTAAAATCACTGAAAACAAGCAAACGCATGTGTATTTTACTTAGTTTCAAAAGTAATAACGTGGATTCACGTGCAATTAGTGCGCAGTAATGTAAATATCACTGAAAACAATCAAATGCATTTGTATTTTACTTAGTTTCAGCTGTAATAACGTGGCTTCATGTGCAATTAGTGCGCAGTAATGTAAATGTCACTGAAAACAAGCAAATGCATGTGTATTTTGCCTAGTTTCAACTGTAATAACGTGGATTCATGTGCAATTGGAGTGCAGTAATGTTAATATCACTGAAAACAAGCAAATGCATGTGTATTTTACTTAGTTTCAGCTGTAATAAATTGGATTCGTGTCCAATTAGTGCGCAGTAATGTTAAAATCATTGAAAACAAGCAAATGCATGTGTATTTTACTTAGTTTCAACTGTAATAACGTAGATTCACGCGCATTTAGTGCCCAGTAATGTAAATATCACTGAAAACAATCAAATGCATCTGTATTTAACTTAGTTTCAACTGTAATAACGTGGATTCTTTTGCAATTAGTGCGCAGTAATGTAAATATCACTGAAAACAGGCAAATGCATGTGTATTTTATTTAGTTTCAGCTGTAATAACATGGATTCATGTGTAATTAGTGTGCAGTAATGTTAATATCACTGAAAACAAGCAAATGCATGTGTATTTTACTTTGTTTCAACTGTAATAACCTGGATTCATGTGCAATTAGCGCGCAGTAATGTTAATATCACTGAAAACAAGCAAATGCATGTGTATTTTACTTAGTTTCAACTGTAATAACGTGGATTCATTTGCAATTAGTACGCAGTAATGTAAATATCACTGAAAACAGGCAAATGCATGTGTATTTTACTCAGTTTCAGCTGTAATAACATGGATTCATGTGTAATTAGTGTGCAGTAATGTTAATATCACTGAAAACAAGCAAATGCATGGGTATTTTACTTTGCTTCAACTGTAATAACGTGGATTCATGTGCAATTAGTGCGCAGTAATGTTAATATCACTGAAAACAAGCAAATGCATGTGTATTTTACTTAGTTTCAGCTGTAATAACGTAGATTCATGTGCAATGAGTGTGCAGTAATGTTAAAATCACTGAAAACAAGCAAATGCATGTGTATTTTACTTAGTTTCAGCTGTAATAACGTGGATTCATGTGCAATTAGTGTGCAGTAATGTTAATATCACTGAAAACAAGCAAATGCATGTGTATTTTACTTAGTTTCAACTGTAATAACGTGGATTCATGTGCAATTAGTGCGCAGTAATGTTAATATCACTGAAAAAGCAAATGCATGTGTATTTTACTTAGTTTCAGCTGTAATAACGTGGATTCATGTGCAATTAGTGTGCAGTAATGTTAATATCACTGAAAACAAGCAAATGCATGTGTATTTTACTTAGTTTCAACTGTAATAACGTGGATTCATGTGCAATTAGTGTGCAGTAATGTTAATATCACTGAAAACAAGCAAATGCATGTGTATTTTACTTAGTTTCAGCTGTAATAACGTAGATTCATGTGCAATTAGTGTGCAGTAATGTTAATATCACTGAAAACAAGCAAATGCATGTGTATTTTACTTAGTTTCAGCTGTAATAACGTGATTCATGTGCAATTAGTGTGCAGTAATGTTAATATCACTGAAAACAAGCAAATGCATGTGTATTTTACTTAGTTTCAACTGTAATAACGTGGATTCATGTGCAATTAGTGTGCAGTAATGTTAATATCACTGAAAACAAGCAAATGCATGTGTATTTTACTTAGTTTCAACTGTAATAACGTGGATTCATGTGCAATTAGCGTGCAGTAATGTTAATATCACTGAAAACAAGCAAATGCATGTGTATTTTACTTTTTTTCAGCTGTAATAACGTGGATTCATGTGCACTTAGTGCGCAGTAATGTTAATATCACTGAAAACAAGCAAATGCATGTGTATTTTACTTAGTTTCAACTGTAATAACGTGGATTCATGTGCAATTACTGTGCAGTAATGTTAATATCACTGAAAACAAGCAAATGCATGTGTATTTTACTTTGTTTCAACTGTAATAACGTGGATTCATGTGCACTTAGTGCGCAGTAATGTTAATATCACTGAAAACAAGCAAATGCATGTGTATTTTACTTAGTTTCAGCTGTAATAACTTAGATTCATGTGCAATTAGTGTGCAGTAATGTTAATATCACTGAAAACAAGCAAATGCATGTGTATTTTACTTAGTTTCAACTGTAATAACGTGGATTCATTTGCAATTAGTACGCAGTAATGTAAATATCACTGAAAACAGGCAAATGCATGTGTATTTTACTTAGTTTCAGCTGTAATAACATGGATTCATGTGTAATTAGTGTGCAGTAATGTTAATATCACTGAAAACAAGCAAATGCATGTGTATTTTACTTTGTTCAACTGTAATAACGTGGATTCATGTGCAATTAGTGCGCAGTAATGTTAATATCACTGAAAACAAGCAAATGCATGTGTATTTTACTTAGTTTCAGCTGTAATAACGTAGATTCATGTGCAATGAGTGTGCAGTAATGTTAAAATCACTAAAAACAAGCAAATGCATGTGTATTTTACTTAGTTTCAGCTGTAATAACGTGGATTCATGTGCAATTAGTGTGGAGTAATCTTAATATCACTGAAAACAAGCAAATGCATGATTATTTTACTTAGTTTCAACTGTAATAACGTGGATTCATGTGCAATTAGCGCTCAGTAATGTAAAGATCACTGAAATGAAGCAAACGCATGTGTATTTTACTTAGTTTCAGCTGTAATAACGTGGATTCATGTGCAATAAGTGTGCAGTAATGTTAATATCACTGAAAACAAGCAAATGCATGTGTATTTTACTTAGTTTCAGCTGTAATAACTTAGATTCATGTGCAATTAGTGTGCAGTAATGTTAATATCACTGAAAACAAGCAAATGCATGTGTATTTTACTTAGTTTCAGCTGTAATAACGTAGATTCATGTGCAATGAGTGTGCAGTAATGTTAATATCACTGAAAACAAGCAAATGCATGTGTATTTTACTTAGTTTCAGCTGTAATAACGTAGATTCATGTGCAATGAATGTGCAGTAATGTTAATATCACTGAAAACAAGCAAATGCATGTGTATTTTACTTAGTTTGAACTGCAATAACGTGGATTCATGTGCAATTACTGTGCAGTAATGTTAATATCACTGAAAACAAGCAAATGCATGTGTATTTTACTTAGTGTCAACTGTAATAACCTGGATTCATGTGCAATTAGTGTGCAGTAATGTTAAAATCACTGAAAACAAGCAAACGCATGTGTATTTTACTTAGTTTCAAAAGTAATAACGTGGATTCACGTGCAATTAGTGCGCCGTAATGTTAATATCACTGAGAACAACCAAATGCATGTGTATTTTACTTAGTTTCAGCTGTAATAACGTGGCTTCATGTGCAATTAGTGCGCAGTAATGTAAATGTCACTGAAAACAAGCAAATGCATGTGTATTTTACCTGGTTTCAACTGTAATAACGTGGATTCATGTGCAATTGGAGTGCAGTAATGTTAATATCACTGAAAACAAGCAAATGCATGTGTATTTTACTTTGTTTCAACTGTAATAACGTGGATTCATGTGCAATTAGTGCGCAGTAATGTTAATATCTATGAAGACAAGCAAATGCATGTGTATTTTACTTATTTTCAGTTGTAATAACTTAGATTCATGTGCAATTAGTGTGTAGTAATGTTAATATCACTGAAAACAAGCAAATGCATGTGTATTTTACTTAGTTTCAGCTGTAATAACGTAGATTCATGTGCAATGAGTGTGCAGTAATGTTAAATTCACTAAAAACAACCAAATGCATGTTTATTTTACTTAGTTTCAGCTGTAATAATGTGGATTCATGTGCAATTAGTGTCCAGTAATGTTAAAATCACTGAAAACAAGCAAACGCATGTGTATTTTACCTAGTTTCAACTGTAATAACGTGGATTCATGTGCAATTAGTGTGCAGTAATGTTAAAATCACTGAAAACAAGCAAATGCATGTGTATTTTACTTAGTTTCAACTGTAATAACGTGGATTCATGTGCAATTACTGTGCAGTAATGTTAATATCACTGAAAACAAGCAAATGCATGTGTATTTTACTTAGTTTGAACTGTAATAACTTGGATTCATGTGCAATTAGTGTGCAGTAATGTTAAAATCACTGAAAACAAGCAAACGCATGTGTATTTTACTTAGTTTCAACTGTAATAACGTGGATTCATGTGCAATTAGCGCTCAGTAATGTAAAGATCACTGAAACGAAGCAAACGCATGTGTATTTTACTTAGTTTCAGCTGTAATAACGTGGATTCATGTGCAATAGTGTGCAGTAATGTTAATATCACTGAAAACAAGCAAATGCATTGTATTTTACTTTGTTTCAACTGTAATAACGTGGTTCATGTGCAATTAGTGCGCAGTAATGTTAATATCACTGAAACAACAAATGCATGTGTATTTTACTTAGTTTCAACTGTAATAACGTGGATTCATGTGCAATTAGTGTGGAGTAATGTTAATATCACTGAAAACAGCAAATGCATGTGTATTTTACTTAGTTTCAGCTGTAATAAATGGATTCATGTGCAATTAGTGCGCAGTAATGTTAAATCACTGAAAACAAGCAAATGCATGTGTATTTTACTTAGTTTCAACTGTAATAACGTGGATTCATGTGCAATTAGTGTGCAGTAATGTTAAAATCACTGAAAACAAGCAAATGCATGTGTATTTTACTTAGTTTCAACTGTAATAACGTAGATTCATGTGCAATTAGTGCCAGTAATGTAAATATCACTGAAAACAACAAATGCATTGTATTTACTTAGTTTCAACTGTAATAAGTGGATTCATTGCAATTAGTGCGCAGTAATGTAATATCACTGAAAACAGCAAATGCATGTGTATTTTATTTAGTTTCAGCTGTAATAACATGGATTCATGTGTAATTAGTGTGCAGTAATGTTAATATCACTGAAAACAAGCAAATGCATGTGTATTTTACTTTGTTTCAACTGTAATAACGTGGATTCATGTGCAATTAGTGCGCAGTAATGTTAATATCACTGAAAACAAGCAAATGCATGTGTATTTTACTTAGTTTCAGCGTTAAAAACTTAGATTCATGTGCAATTAGCGTGCAGTAATGTTAATATCACTGAAAACAAGCAAATGCATGTGTATTTTACTTTGTTTCAACTGTAATAACGTGGATTCATGTGCACTTAGTGCGCAGTAATGTTAATATCACTGAAAACAAGCAAATGCATGTGTATTTTACTTAGTTTGAACTGTAATAACGTGGATTCATGTGCAATTACTGTGCAGTAATGTTAATATCACTGAAAACAAGCAAATGCATGTGTATTTTACTTTTTTTCAACTGTAATAACGTGGATTCATGTGCACTTAGTGCGCAGTAATGTTAATATCACTGAAAACAAGCAAATGCATGTGTATTTTACTTAGTTTCAGCTGTAATAACGTGGATTCATGTGCAATTAGTGTGCAGTAATGTTAATATCACTGAAAACAAGCAAATGCATGTGTATTTTACTTAGTTTCAGCTGTAATAACGTGGATTCATGTGCAATTAGTGTGCAGTAATGTTAATATCACTGAAAACAAGCAAATGCATGTGTATTTTACTTAGTTTCAACTGTAATAACGTGGATTCATGTGCAATTAGTGCGCAGTAATGTTAATATCACTGAAAACAAGCAAATGCATGTGTATTTTACTTAGTTTCAGCTGTAATAACGTGATTCATGTGCAATAGGTGCAGTAATGTTAATATCACTGAAAACAAGCAAATGCATGTGTATTTTACTTTGTTTCAACTGTAATAACGTGGATTCATGTGCAATTAGTGCGCAGTAATGTTAATATCACTGAAAACAAGCAAATGCATGTGTATTTTACTTAGTTTCAGCTGTAATAACTTAGATTCATGTGCAATTAGTGTGCAGTAATGTTAATATCACTGAAAACAAGCAAATGCATGTGTATTTTACTTAGTTTCAGCTGTAATAACATGGATTCATGTGTAATTAGTGTGCAGTAATGTTAATATCACTGAAAACAAGCAAATGCATGTGTATTTTACTTTGCTTCAACTGTAATAACGAGGATTCATGTGTAATTAGTGCGCAGTAATGTTAATATCACTGAAAACAAGCAAATGCATGTGTATTTTACTTAGTTTCAGCTGTAATAACGTAGATTCATGTCCAATTAGTGCGCAGTAATGTTAAAATCATTGAAAACAAGCAAATGCATGTGTCTTTTACTTAGTTTCACCTGTAATAACGTAGATTCATGTGCAATTAGTGTGCAGCAAGGTGTTAAAATGACTGAAAACAAGCAAATGCATGTGTATTTTACTTAGTTTCAACTGTAATAACGTAGATTCACGCGCAATTAGTGCCCAGTAATGTAAATATCACTGAAAACAATCAAATGCATCTGTATTTAACTTAGTTTCAACTGTAATAACGTGGATTCATTTGCAATTAGTGCGCAGTAATGTAAATATCACTGAAAACAGGCAAATGCATGTGTATTTTATTTAGTTTCAGCTGTAATAACATGGATTCATGTGTAATTAGTGTGCAGTAATGTTAATATCACTGAAAACAAGCAAATGCATGTGTATTTTACTTTGCTTCAACTGTAATAACCTGGATTGATGTGCAATTAGTGCGCAGTAATGTTAATATCACTGAAAACAAGCAAATGCATGTGTATTTTACTTAGTTTCAGCGTTAAAAACTTAGATTCATGTGCAATTAGCGTGCAGTAATGTTAATATCACTGAAAACAAGCAAATGCATGTGTATTTTACTTTGTTTCAACTGTAATAACGTGGATTCATGTGCACTTAGTGCGCAGTAATGTTAATATCACTGAAAACAAGCAAATGCATGTGTATTTTACTTAGTTTGAACTGTAATAACGTGGATTCATGTGCAATTACTGTGTAGTAATGTTAATATCACTGAAAACAAGCAAATGCATGCGTATTTTACTTTTTTTCAACTGTAATAACGTGGATTCATGTGCACTTAGTGCGCAGTAATGTTAATATCACTGAAAACAAGCAAATGCATGTGTATTTTACTTAGTTTCAGCTGTAATAACTTAGATTCATGTGCAATTAGTGTGCAGTAATGTTAATATCACTGAAAACAAGCAAATGCATGTGTATTTTACTTAGTTTCAGCTGTAATAACATGGATTCATGTGTAATTAGTGTGCAGTAATGTTAATATCACTGAAAACAAGCAAATGCATGTGTATTTTACTTTGCTTCAACTGTAATAACGAGGATTCATGTGTAATTAGTGCGCAGTAATGTTAATATCACTGAAAACAAGCAAATGCATGTGTATTTTACTTAGTTTCAGCTGTAATAACGTAGATTCATGTGCAATGAGAGTGCAGTAATGTTAATATCACTGAAAACAAGCAAATGCATGTGTATTTTACTTTGTTTCAACTGTAATAACGTGGATTCATGTGCACTTAGTGCGCAGTAATGTTAATATCACTGAAAACAAGCAAATGCATGTGTATTTTACTTAGTTTCAGCTGTAATAACTTAGATTCATGTGCAATTAGTGTGCAGTAATGTTAATATCACTGAAAACAAGCAAATGCATGTGTATTTTACTTAGTTTCAGCTGTAATAACATGGATTCATGTGTAATTAGTGTGCAGTAATGTTAATATCACTGAAAACAAGCAAATGCATGTGTATTTTACTTTGCCTCAACTGTAATAACGAGGATTCATGTGTAATTAGTGCGCAGTAATGTTAATATCACTGAAAACAAGCAAATGCATGTGTATTTTACTTAGTTTCAGCTGTAATAACGTAGATTCATGTGCAATGAGAGTGCAGTAATGTTAATATCACTGAAAACAAGCAAATGCATGTGTATTTTACTTTGTTTCAACTGTAATAACGTGGATTCATGTGCACTTAGTGCGCAGTAATGTTAATACCACTGAAAACAAGCAAATGCATGTGTATTTTACTTTGCTTCAACTGTAATAACGTGGATTCATGTGCAATTAGTGCGCAGTAATGTTAATATCACTGAAAACAAGCAAATGCATGTGTATTTTACTTAGTTTCAGCTGTAATAACGTAGATTCATGTGCAATGAGAGTGCAGTAATGTTAATATCACTGAAAACAAGCAAATGCATGTGTATTTTACTTTGTTTCAACTGTAATAACGTGGATTCATGTGCACTTAGTGCGCAGTAATGTTAATATCACTGAAAACAAGCAAATGCATGTGTATTTTACTTAGTTTCAGCTGTAATAACTTAGATTCATGTGCAATTAGTTTTGCAGTAATGTTAATATCACTTAAAACAAGCAAATGCATGTGTATTTTACTTAGTTTCAGCTGTAATAACGTAGATTCATGTGCAATGAGTGTGCAGTAATGTTAAAATCACTAAAAACAAGCAAATGCATGTGTATTTTACTTAGTTTCAGCTGTAATAACGTGGATTCATGTGCAATTAGTGTGGAGTAATCTTAATATCACTGAAAACAAGCAAATGCATGATTATTTTACTTAGTTTCAACTGTAATAACGTGGATTCATGTGCAATTAGCGCTCAGTAATGTAAAGATCACTGAAATGAAGCAAACGCATGTGTATTTTACTTAGTTTCAGCTGTAATAACGTGGATTCATGTGCAATAAGTGTGCAGTAATGTTAATATCACTGAAAACAAGCAAATGCATATGTATTTTACTTTGTTTCAACTGTAATAACTTGGTTTCATGTGCTATTAGTGCGCAGTAATGTTAATATCACTGAGAACAACCAAATGCATGTGTATTTTACTTAGTTTCAACTGTAATAACGTAGATTCCTGTGCAATTAGTGTGGAGTAATGTTAATATCACTGAAAACGAGCAAATGCATGTGTATTTTACTTAGTTTCAGCTGTAATAAATTGGATTCGTGTCCAATTAGTGCGCAGTAATGTTAAAATCATTGAAAACAAGCAAATGCATGTGTCTTTTACTTAGTTTCACCTGTAATAACGTAGATTCATGTGCAATTAGTGTGCAGCAAGGTGTTAAAATTACTGAAAACAAGCAAATGCATGTGTATTTTACTTAGTTTCAACTGTAATAACGTAGATTCCTATGGCAATAGTGTGGAGTAATGTTAATATCACTGAAAACTAGCAAATCCATGTGTATTTTATTTAGTTTCAGCTGTAATAACGTGGATTCATGTGCAATTAGTGTGCAGTAATGTTAAAATCACTGAAAACAAGCAAATGCATGTGCATTTTACTTAGTTTCAACTGTAATAACGTAGATTCCTGCGCAATTAGTGTGGAGGGGTGTTAATATCACTGAAAACAAGCAAATGCATGTGTATTTTACCTAGTTTCAACTGTAATAACGTGGATTCATGTGCAATTAGTGTGCAGTAATGTTAATATCACTGAAAACAAGCAATTGCATGTGTTTTTTACTTAGTTTCATCTGTAATAACGTAGATTCATGTGCAATTAGTGTGCCACAAGGTGTTAAAATTACTGAAAACAAGCAAATGCATGTGTATTTTACTTTGTTTCAACTGTAATAACGTGGATTCATGTGCACTTAGTGCGCAGTAATGTTAATATCACTGAAAACAAGCAAATGCATGTGTATTTTACTTAGTTTCAGCTGTAATAACTTAGATTCATGTGCAATTAGTGTGCAGTAATGTTAATATCACTGAAAACAAGCAAATGCACGTGTATTTTACTTAGTTTCAGCTGTAATAACGTAGATACGTGTGCAATGAGTGTGCAGTAATGTTAAAATCACTAAAAACAAGCAAATGCATGTGTATTTTACTTAGTTTCAGCTGTATTAACGTGGATTCATGTGCAATTAGTGTGGAGTAATCTTAATATCACTGAAAACAAGCAAATGCATGATTATTTTACTTAGTTTCAGCTGTAATATCATTGCTCAGTAAATGTTTTTTTAATGTCTTTTTAAAGAAGGGTAGTAATGACAGCTCTTTGATCTCAATTGGAATACTATTCCACTTTTTATGCTAGAGTACTGAAAGCCTTTCTTTGTGTTTTCTAGATTTATTTTTGGGATATGAAGGTCTCTACTATTCCTTGTTTCATATCATTCCTTGTTGAGAGGTTGCATCTATGCTCAAACATATCCCATAGGCTTTTGGGGCCAGCTTTATTCAAAATTTTATAAACCAGCACAGAACGATCAAGCTGAATTAAACTCCCGATATTCAAAATATTATTATAATATAAATATTATTATATTATAATATAAATATTCAAAGTATTATTATGCCAGTTGTCTCTTATTCTTGCTCTTTCAATGATGTCTATGGCCCTCTTTTGCATACGTTGTAGGGAACCTATCTGGGTAGCAAAAAGGCTCCCCCATGTGACATCGCCATACCTTAAATGGCTTTCACAAAGAGCGCGATAGACATCACATAGTTTTGGTTGAGGGAGGATATGCTTGAGCTTCTTTAGAGACGCTAAGCCACCCGCTAGTTTGCCTAAAAGTGCTTTATACTGGTCATTCCAGCGGAGGCCATCATCTACACTCATTCCGAGAGATATAGTTTTCATCAAACGCTTTATTTGACATTTGTTTAGCTCTAGCGGTGGGAAGACTTCAAACTCGTTGAGCCTACGTGGGTGCCCTATCAACATGTATTCAGTCTTGGATAGATTGGGACTAAGCTTTTTTATTCGAAGCCAATCACTTATACTAAGGAGTTCTTCTTTTGTCATTCTTATAAGCTCCTCTACGTTTCCCGAAGCAATCATTGTATGGGTATTATCTGCATACATGCTAGCGCTTGAGAAATTTAAGCATCCCTCAAAATCGTTAAGGTACAGTATGAAAAGCAAAGGACCTAGACAGGATCCCTGAGGAATCCCACACGTTACTTCTTTTGCTGCAGATTTCTGGCTGTTGAGCGAGCAGTATTGTTTTCTTTCTGTCAAATAAGACTTAAACAACTCTATTTCAGTTCTTTTGATACCATACTTGATCAATTTAGCAATGATTATATTATGATTAACAGTGTCAAAAGCTTTTTTCAAATCCAGGAATATCGTTAGTTTAAGTTTACGGTTATCGATATTATTTAGCCAAGTTTCAGTACTATTTATGAGGGATGTAACTGTGGAACAAAGTTTTTGAAATGCATTTTGATTTGCTGTAAGAGTCTTATTTGCCTTCAAAAAACATTGTAGTTGATCGTGGACTATTTTGTCAAAAATTCTGGAAAAAACCGAGAGAATATAAATAGGCCTATAATTGTTTGTATCATCCTTTTTCCCAGAATTGAAGATCGGAGCAACCCTAGCTATTTTCCAAATATCAGGAAATATCCCATTTTTCATTGATGAGTTGTAAATCAATGAGAGAGGGCAAGAGATGAAATCAGACGCATCTTTGACAAGAGTCACGGGTATCTTATCGGGCCCACTAGCTTTCCCATTCTCTTCACTTTGCAGGACATTAAATACCTGATACGGACTAACCAGATTAAAACTAGAGCTCGCCTGTGGTTCTTTTGTTATATATAGAAGGGGATCATCGTCCGGCTTGTTTTCTATTTTATCCGCCAGTTTTGGTCCAATTGTAGCAAAGTGTTGGTTCAGTGCCTCCGCAACTTCTCTCTCTCCTGTCACTATCTTTCCATCTATGTTTAGACTAGCGATGGATGTGGCAGAGGCATTTCTGTCAAGCACTCTATTAATGGTTTTCCACATACTCTTTGGGTCATTTTTATTTTCTTCAATTAGACCGTGATAATATTCTCGAATGGCCATACGGATCGCATTGGTGCACCTATTACGTAGTTCTTTATATCTTGGCCAAAGTTGTGTATTCTTTGTGGCAGCTTTTTTCATTTTATCTCTTTTGAGCATTAATTTTCTAATTGCCGACGTAAGCCATGGCACATATTCATTGCGCATCTTTCTGATTCCCAGGGGTGCATGTACATTCAAAAGCAACTCAAAAATGTCCTGAAATACTTGAGCCATTCCACACGGGTCATTGGAAAGTGGACCGAGAGAGTCATCCCAATCTATTTCTTTTAGATCTTGCTGAAATGAGGCTTTGTTATCTAATATATATATTCTGCGGAGGTCACGTGATGACGCACTTTCTTGCCAAAAACAATAGATTCGACCCGAAACAATAGGTCGAACGCCTCAAAACAATGGGCCGAAACGGCGAACAGTGTAATCAAAAAGGCTTTTTTGTTTGTACATTATTTGTGCTAAATTTCAAATGGAAAGTGCCAATTATTAATTAGACCAAGGTTATCTATTTTTGGTTTCGTTTTTTTAAAGTTCTTTTGAATTATTCCATTAATTATTCTGCTAATTCTGCTATCACGAAAAAACTACAGTTTACGGTGGCGAAAATTCCAAATTCGCGTTGCGAACTCCATTTTCGAACCACGTATTCGCTGTTCACGTGACCCGTTTCGCTTTTTGCTGCAAGTTTATTGGCTCTTTTGCGACTTCACGAGAACAGTTGCGATGCTTAGGCCTAATGTAAACAAGCCCAAAGTTTTAATCAACAAATTATGATAAGGGATTATCAGGCGAGCGAAGCGAGCCAAGCTTTTGTAAAAGGAGTAGGCAGAGGCATGAGCGTAAGCGAATGCAGCGCACGAAGTGCGCCCTATCAGTCAATGCTTTTTGATAATGGATAGACAGGCGAGCGCAGGGAGCTAACGCATTGTACGTGGGGTTGAAAGGGGCATGAGCGTAAGCGAATGCAGCGCACGGAGTGCGCTAACCACGGGCGAGCGCAGCGAGCCAACCCATGGTACGTTGTTCAAATTGATTTTCCGAGTAAACCAATCTGAGATTTCTAGCATTGATGTTATTAGTTCCTTTAAAATCACAGTTAGTGTCACCAATTAGTTTAATTTTCTTCTCTTAGAGCGTAAGCGAATGCAGCGCACGAAGTGCGCCCTATCAGTCAATGCTTTTTGATAATGGATAGACAGGCGAGCGCAGGGAGCTAACGCATTGTACGTGGGGTTGAAAGGGGCAGGAGCGTAAGCGAATGCAGTGCATGAAGTGCGCCAACCACATGCGAGCGTAGCGAGCTAACCCATGGTACGTAGGGTTGAAAGGGGCATGAGCGTAGGCGAATGCAGCGCACGGAGTGCGCCAACCACGGGCGAGCGCAGCGAGCCAACCCATGGTACGTTGGGTTGAAGGAGGCATGAGCGGAAGCGAATGCAGCGCACGAAGTGCGCGAACCACATTAAGTTTTTTTCACTTGCCCCCCTCCCGGAAGCGAGCGAACGCGAGCGCCCCCGGCTAGTATCTTTTTAAGCTGCGGATTTCAGCAAGTCTCTGTCTTTTTTGGGACTTCACTCTAGATGCGTTCACCTTCATAGTGCCATAAATCATATAATGGTCAACCATTCCTGTTTCCAAAATCTCTGTTTTAAGTATGAAGTTTGGCTTGTTGGTAGAGAAATTGTGAATAAGAGTTCTGGTAACATTAGGACTGTCATTGCAATTGTTAGTTACCGCAACGCTTGTATAGGAATTGATTAGTTGTTCAAATTGATTTTCCGAGTAAACCAATCTGAGATTTCTAGCATTGATGTTATTAGTTCCTTTAAAATCACAGTTAGTGTCACCAATTAGTTTAATTTTCTTCTCTGTATCATCTAATTTATTTATTATGTTTCTTAATTCGTCAAAGGTTGATGTATCCACACCAGATGTTAGGGGACGATACCAGCATACTATGAAGAAGGACTTACTGTGTTGTGGTGTAAATTCTAAACAAAGAAGTTCCATGCTTTCACTTTTCAGCTTGACGGATGGTTGGAGTAGATTGTCTTGCACATATATTGCTACTCCTCCCCCTTTGTATCTCGATCGTTTCTATAAATTTGATAACCAGGTAGACAAACCTCAGAATCCCTAATATTTTTATCAAGTCTAGTCTCACATAAGCCTATGATATCAATTTTATTCTGATCTAGTATAACACTAAGCTCGTGCCTATGCTTTCGTAGCGATACTATATTAAGAAAGGCGATTTTCAATTCATTTCTGCGCCTAAGAGACCTAGGTTTGCTGCCTACCACAACTGAGCGACGACTCTCCCAGCAGTATCCAATAAATTTACTAATATTACCTGCATATTTTCTAACCCCACCATCATTAAGATGTAGCCCATCCCTTGCTAAATTAGAAAATAAAATATTGTCATTATTAATTAAATCAAAGCCATTAAGTATAAGTTCTTCACTTAAAATCTTATTCAGCTGCATAACTTTAAAATTCAGGCCCTTGTCCTGTCGTTTGAAAACAGATGAAAACACTACCTTCCAGTTTTTGTTGGAATCTTGAATCTTACTCAGTGTGTCGATAATCTCTTTTTGACAGTTGCTGCGATGTTGTTGAACTTGTTGGACTGAGATCGTTTGTGCCAGCGTGTACTATAACAATATCAGCATCCAGATTTCCTGCTTTTTGTATTGCTTGTTTGATTCTCATGCCTGACTGGCCGATGATCTCGACATTTCTTTGTTGATTGCTTAGTTTGCTTTCATCCAACCTCCGTACTTGTGAATCTCCAATTATTGTAACTTTCAGTTTCTTCCTTTCCTCACTGTTGTTTGTTGTTGCATCAGGTGTATTGTTGCTACGATCATTTTTTTGTTTTCGTCTATTGTGTTCCTGAGGCTGCAGTTGTTTTCCTCTTTCCTTTGTGGAAGAATTTTGTTTTTTTGTTGTAGCAGGATCATTTGTTTTTGGTGCAATGTCTTCTTTGTCTTCTATAATAATAGTACTTTCTGCTACTCTGCTGTTTTCTTCAATCTTATTTCCATTGGCCGTTTGTTGTTGTTCATCCCTTGTGATTTCTTTCCGAGGTGTTATTGCCAATTTTAATTTGAAGTTTTGAATTTTTAACTCAAAGTTTTCCTCTAAAAGTAACGCATTTCTGTTTCTAAGCTCTTCCATCGAACTATTTGTACTTCTAATATAATCAGTGAGTTTTGCCACAACATCCAAAAAGACCATGAAGTCTGTTTTGTTAGCTTCAGGTGATTTGAGTTGAGGTGTCTGATGATGAGAGGTGGTTGTTGGCGTAGCAAAACTCCCGAATCCCAGACCGAGTGTTGTATCGCAGCTATCCATTTCTTCTTCCGCAGCAACCTTGTTATTGCATATAAAATATCTTTCCTCACCTTTAGCTGTTAAATTTCTATCCAGATATCCTGACTCAACCATGAATGCAATACAGTCTTTGATTTCGTCATCGGGTAGGCCTGTCAGCGAGGCAGCATGCTTCATGATATTATCAACGTGCGGTCGTCTTTTCTCTTTTTTTGTATCTTATTTATCGATTCGAAGACTGCCTGTTTAATTATCTGGTTGCCTTCCATTCTAAGATGTATATCTAAATAATTCAATCCCACTAGTTGCTGATATATAATAATTCGATCTTTCCTAATTCAAAGCTTCTTTCAACCCACCTACAATCTTTAGCAACTTTTCTCAGTTATATTAACATTCATTCCCACAATTTACACTAATAAAAATTAACTTTTATTCCCGCAATTTACACTAATCGAAATTAGCATTCATTCCCACAATTGGCGCGTGATTCTACGTCAATTCAAGGAAATCAAAATTTATACACTTTTGGTTACTTTTTTCAGATATAATAACATTCATTCCCACAATTTACACTAATAAAAGATAGCACTCTTTCCCACAATTTACACCAGTAAAAACTAACTCTTTTCCCGCAACATACAATAATCAAAATTAGGATTCAATCCCAGAATTTGTGCATGATTCCATGTCAATTCAGCAAGGACAAATTGTTATACACTTTTAGTTACTTTTCTCAGTGATATTAACATTCATTCCCACAATTTACACTAATAAAAAATAACACTCATTCCCAAAATTCACAACTTTTATTCCCGAAACTTACACTAATCAAAATTAACATTCATTCCCACAATTTGCGCGTGATTCCACGTCAATTCAGCGAAAACAAATTGCTACACACTTTTAGTTACTTTCTTCAGTAATATTAACATTCATTCCCACAATTGACACTAATAAAAGATAACATTCATTCCCACAATTTACACCCAAACAAATTAACTTTTATTCTCGCAATTTACAAAAATCAAAATTAGCATTAATTCCCAAAATTTGCGCATGATTCCACGTTAATTCAGCGAAAACAAGATGTTATACATTTTTGGTTACTTTTTTTAGTAATAATAACATTCATTCCCCCAATTTACACTAATAAAAGATAGCACTCTTTCCCACAATTTACACCAGTAAAAATTATCTTTTTTTCCTGCATCCTACACTAATCAAAATTAACATTCATTCCCACAATTTGCACATGATTCCACGTCAATTGAGCGAAAAAAATTGCTATACATTTTTAGTTACTTTTTTCATTGTAATGCTAACATTCATTCCCACAATTTACACCAATAAAAACTAACTTTTTTCCCGCAACATATACTAATCAAAAATAGGATTCATTCCCACAATTTGGGCATGATTCCATGTCAATTCAGGAAGGACAAATTGTTATACACTTTTAGTTACTTTTTTCAGTAATACTAACATTCATTCCCACAATTTACACTAATAAACGATAACAGTCATTTCGACAATTTGCACCAGTAAAAATTAACTTTTATTCCCGCAACTTACACTAATCAACGATTATATTCACTCCCACAATTTGCGCATGCCTCCACGTCAATTCAGGGGAAACAATTTGTTATACACTTTTAGTTACCTTTTTCAGTAACATTAACATTCATTCCCACAATTTACACTAATTAAAGATAACACTCATTCCCACAATTTACGCCAATGAAAATTAACTTTTATTCCCGCAACTTACACTAATCAAAAATAATATTCTTCCCACAATTTGCGCGTGATTCCACGTCAATTCAGCAAAAACAAATTGTTAGACATTTTCAGTTACTTTGTTCAGTAATATTAACATTCATTCCCACAATTTACACTAATAGAAAACAACACTCATTCCAACAATTTACACAAGTAAATATTAACTTTTAGTCCCGCAACTTACACCAATGAAAATCATAAATCATTCCCACAATTTGCGCATGATTCCAGGAAAATTCAGCGAGAGCAAATTGTTATAGACTTTTAGTTACTTTTTTCAGTAATATTAACATTCATTCCCACAATTTACACTAATAGAAAACAACACCCATTCCCGCAATTTACACCAGTAAATATTAACTTTTAGTCCCGCAACCTGCACTAATGAATATCATAATTCATTCCCACAATTTGCGCATGATTCCACGAAAATTCAGCGAGAACAAATTGTTATACACTTTTAGTTACTTTTCACAGTTATATTAACATTCATTCCCACAATTTACACCAATAAAACTAACTTTTTTCCAGCAACATACACTAATCAAAATTAGGATTCATTCCCAGAATTTGCGCATGATTCCATGTCAATTCAGCGAGGACAAATTGGTATACACTTTTAGTTACTTTTTTCAGTAATATTAACATTCATTCCCACATTTTACTCTAATGAAAGATAACACAAATTCCCACAATTTCCACCAATAAAAATTAACTTTTATTCCTGCAACTTACACTAATCAAAATTAGCATCCATTCCCACAAGTTGCGCATGATGCCACGTCAATTCAGCGAAAACAAATTGTTATCCATTTTTGGTTACTTTGTTCAGTAATATTAACATTCATTCCCACATTTTACACTAATAAAAGATAACACAAATTCCCACACTTTACACCAATAAAAATTAACTTTCATTCCCGCAACTTACACTAATCAAAATTAGCATTCATTCCCACAAGTTGCGCATGATTCCACGAAAATTCAGCGAGAACAAATTGTTATACACTTTTAGTTACTTTTCACGGTTATATTAACATTCATTCCCACAATTTACACCAATAAAACTAACTTTTTTCCCGCAACATACAACTAATCAAAATTAGGATTCATTCCCAGAATTTGTGCATGATTCCATCTCAATTCAGCAAGGACAAATTGTTATACACTTTTAGTTACTTTTTTCAGTAATATTAACATTTATTCCCGCAATTTACACTAAAATAAGAGAACACTCATTCCCACAATTTTCACCAATAAACATTAACCTTTATTCCCGCAACTTACACTAATCAAAATTAACATTCAATCCCACAATTTGCGCATGCTTCTACGAAAGTTCAGCAAGAACAAATCGTTATACACTTTTAGTTACTGTTTTTCAGTAATATTAACATGCATTCCCACATATGACACTAATAAAAGATAACACTCATTCCCACAATTTACACCCAAAAAAAATAACTTTTATTCTTGTAATTAAACTAACCAAAATTAGCATTCATTTCCACAACTTGCGCATGATTCCACGTCAATTCAGCGAAAACGAATTGTTATCCATTTTTAGTTACTTTGTTCAGTGAAATTAACATTCATTCCCACAAATTACACCAATAAAAACTAACTTTTTTCCCGCAACATATACTAATCAAAAATAGGATTCATTCCCACAATTTGGGCATGATTCCATGTCAATTCAGGAAGGAAAAATTGTTATACACTTTTAGTTACTTTTTTCAGTAATATTAACATTCATTCCCACAATTTACACTAATAAACGATAACAGTCATTTCGACAATTTGCACCAGTAAAAATTAACTTTTATTCCCGCAACTTACACTAATCAACGATTATATTCACTCCCACAATTTGCGCATGCCTCCACGTCAATTCAGGGGAAACAATTTGTTATACACTTTTAGTTACCTTTTTCAGTAACATTAACATTCATTCCCACAATTTACACTAATTAAAGATAACACTCATTCCCACAATTTACGCCAATGAAAATTAACTTTTATTCCCGCAACTTACACTAATCAAAAATAATATTCTTCCCACAATTTGCGCGTGATTCCACGTCAATTCAGCGAAAACAAATTGTTAGACATTTTCAGTTACTTTGTTCAGTAATATTAACATTCATTCCCACAATTTACACTAATAGAAAACAACACTCATTCCAACAATTTACACAAGTAAATATTAACTTTTAGTCCCGCAACTTACACCAATGAAAATCATAAATCATTCCCACAATTTGCGCATGATTCCAGGAAAATTCAGCGAGAGCAAATTGTTATAGACTTTTAGTTACTTTTTTCAGTAATATTAACATTCATTCCCACAATTTACACTAATAGAAAACAACACCCATTCCCGCAATTTACACCAGTAAATATTAACTTTTAGTCCCGCAACCTGCACTAATGAATATCATAATTCATTCCCACAATTTGCGCATGATTCCACGAAAATTCAGCGAGAACAAATTGTTATACACTTTTAGTTACTTTTCACAGTTATATTAACATTCATTCCCACAATTTACACCAATAAAACTAACTTTTTTCCAGCAACATACACTAATCAAAATTAGGATTCATTCCCAGAATTTGCGCATGATTCCATGTCAATTCAGCGAGGACAAATTGGTATACACTTTTAGTTACTTTTTTCAGTAATATTAACATTCATTCCCACATTTTACTCTAATGAAAGATAACACAAATTCCCACAATTTCCACCAATAAAAATTAACTTTTATTCCTGCAACTTACACTAATCAAAATTAGCATCCATTCCCACAAGTTGCGCATGATGCCACGTCAATTCAGCGAAAACAAATTGTTATACACTTTTAGTTACTTTTCACGGTTATATTAACATTCATTCCCACAATTTACACCAATAAAACTAACTTTTTTCCCGCAACATACAACTAATCAAAATTAGGATTCATTCCCAGAATTTGTGCATGATTCCATCTCAATTCAGCAAGGACAAATTGTTATACACTTTTAGTTACTTTTTTCAGTAATATTAACATTTATTCCCGCAATTGAAACTAATAAAAGATAAAACCCATTCCTACAATTTATACCAATACAAATTAACTTTTATTCCCGCCACTTACACTAATAAAAATTAACATTCGTTCCCACAATTTGTGCATGATTCCACGTCAATTCAGCGATATCAAAATGCTATAGACTTTTAGTCACTTTTTTAATAACATTAACATTCATTCCCACACTTTACACTAATAAAAGATAACACTCATTCCCACAAGTTACACAAATAAAAATTATCTTTTATCCCCGTAACTTACACTAATCAAAATTAATATTTGTTCCCACAATTTGCGCATGATTCCACGAAAGTTCAGCGAGAACAAATTGTTATACACTTTTAGTTACTGTTTTTCAGTAATATTAACATTCATTCCCACAATTGAAACTAATAAAAGATAACACCCATTCCTACAATTTATACCAATACAAATTAACTTTTATTCCCGCCACTTACACTAATAAAAATTAACATTCGTTCCCACAATTTGTGCATGATTCCACGTCAATTCAGCGATATCAAATTGCTATAGACTTTTAGTCACTTTTTTAATAACATTAACATTCATTCCCACACTTTACACTAATAAAAGATAACACTCATTCCCACAAGTTACACAAATAAAAATTATCTTTTATCCCCGTAACTTACACTAATCAAAATTAATATTTGTTCCCACAATTTGCGCATGATTCCACGAAAGTTCAGCGAGAACAAATTGTTATACACTTTTAGTTACTGTTTTTCAGTAATATTAACATTCATTCCCACAATTTACACTTATATAAGATAACACTGATTCCCACAATTTACACCAAAAAATTTACTTTTATTCTCAAAACTTACACTAATGAAAATTAGCATTCATTCCCACAAATTGCGCATGATTCCACGTCAATTCAGCGAAAACAATTTGTTTTACACTTTTAGTTACTTTTTTCAGCAATAAGAACATTCATTCCCACAATTTACACCAATAAAAACTAACTTTTTTCCCGTAACATACACAAATCAAAATTTGGATTCATTCCCTGAATTTGCGCATGATTCCATGTAAATTCGGGAAGGACACATTGTTATACACTATTAGTTACTTTTTTCAGTAATATTAACATTTATTCCCACATTTTACACTAATAAAAGATAACACAAATTCCCACACTTTACACCAATAAAAATTAACTTTCATTCCCGCGACTTACACTAATCAGAATTAGCATTCATTCCCAGAATTTGTGCATGATTCCACGTCAATTTAGCAAAAACAAATTGTTATACAATTTTAGTTTCTTTTTTCAGTAATATTAACATTCGTTCCCACATTTTACACAAATAAAAGATAACACAAATTCCCACAATTTACACCAATAAAAATTAACTTTTATTCCCGCAACTTACACTAATCAAAATTAACATTCATTCCCACAAATTGCGCATAATTCCACGAAAGTTCAGCGAGAACAAATTGTTATACACTTTTAGTTACTCTTTTCAGTAATATTATTATTCATTCCCACAATTTACACTAATAAAGATAACACTCATTCCCACAATGTACACTAATAAAAATTAACTTTTATTCCCGCAACTTAAACTAATCAAAATTAACATTCATTCCCACAAGTTGCGCATGATTGCACGTCAATTCAGCAGAAACAAATTGTTATCCATTTTTAGTTACTTTGTTCAGTAATATTAGCATTTATTCCCACAATTTACACTAATAAAGATAACACTCATTCCCACAATGTACACTAATAAAAATTAACTTTTATTCCCGCCACTTACACTATTGAAAATTAAGATTTATTACCACAATTTGCGCATGATTCCACGAAAGTTCAGCGAGAACAAATTGTCATACACTTTTAGTTACTTTTTTCGGTAATATTAACATTCATTCAACTCAGCGAAAACAAATTGCTATCCATTTTTGGTTACTTTGTTCAGTAAAATTAATATTCATTCCCACAATTTACACCAATAAAAACTAACTTTTTTCCCGCAACATACACTAATCAAAATTAGGAATCATTCCCAGAATTTGCGCATAATTCCATGTCAATTCAGTAAGGACAAATTGTTATACACTTTTAGTTACTTTTTTCAGTAATATTAACATTCATTCCCACAATTGACACTAATAAAAGATAACACTCATTCCCACAATTTACACCCAAAATAATTAACTTTTTTCCCGCAACATATACTAATCAAAAATAGGATTCATTCCCACAATTTGGGCATGATTCCATGTCAATTCAGGAAGGACAAATTGTTATACACTTTTAGTTACTTTTTTCAGTAATATTTACATTCATTCCCACAATTTACACTAATAAACGATAACAGTCATTTCGACAATTTGCACCAGTAAAAATTAACTTTTATTCCCGCAACTTACACTAATCAACGATTATATTCACTCCCACAATTTGCGCATGCCTCCACGTCAATTCAGGGGAAACAATTTGTTATACACTTTTAGTTACCTTTTTCAGTAACATTAACATTCATTCCCACAATTTACACTAAATAAAGATAACACTCATTCCCACAATTTACGCCAATGAAAATTAACTTTTATTCCCGCCACTTACACTAATCAAAAATAATATTCTTCCCTCAATTTGCGCATGATTCCACGTCAATTCAGCGAAAACAAATTGTTAGGAATTTTCAGTTACTTTCTTCAGTAATATTAACATTCATTCCCACAATTTACACTAATAGAAAACAACACTCATTCCAACAATTTACACAAGTAAATATTAACTTTTAGTCCCGCAACTTACACTAATGAAAATCATAAATCATTCCCACAATTTGCGCATGATTCCAGGAAAATTCAGCGAGAGCAAATTGTTATAGACTTTTAGTCACTTTTTTCAGTAATATTAACATTCATTCCCACAATTTACACTAATAAAACTACCTTTATTCCCGCAACTTACACTAATCAAAATTAACATTCAATCCCACAATTTGCCCATGATTCTACGAAGATTCAGCAAGAGCAAATCGTTATACACTTTTAGTTACTGTTTCTCAGTAATATTAACATTCATTCCCACATATGACACTAATAAAAGATAACACAAATTCCCACACTTTACACCAATAAAAATTAACTTTCATTCCCGCGACTTACACTAATCAAAATTAGCATTCATTCCCAGAATTTGTGCATGATTCCACGTCAATTTAGCAAAAACAAATTGTTATACAATTTTAGTTTCTTTTTTCAGTAATATTAACATTCGTTCCCACATTTTACACTAATAAAAGATAACACAAATTCCCACAATTTTCACCAATAAAAATTATCTTTTATCCCCGTAACTTACACTAATCAAAATTAATATTTGTTCCCACAATTTGCGCATGATTTCACGAAAGTTCAGCGAGAACAAATTGTTATACACTTTTAGTTACTGTTTTTCAGTAATATTAACATTCATTCCCACAATTGACACTTATATAAGATAACACTGATTCCCACAATTTACACCAAAAAATTTACTTTTATTCTCAAAACTTACACTAATGAAAATTAACATTCATTCCCACAAATTGCGCATGATTCCACGTCAATTCAGCGAAAACAAATTGTTTTACACTTTTAGTTACTTTTTTCAGCAATAAGAACATTCATTCCCACAATTTACACCAATAAAAACTAACTTTTTTCCCGTAACATACACAAATCAAAATTTGGATTCATTCCCTGAATTTGCGCATGATTCCATGTAAATTCGGGAAGGACACATTGTTATACACTATTAGTTACTTTTTTCAGTAATATTAACATTTATTCCCACATTTTACACTAATAAAAGATAACACAAATTCCCACACTTTACACCAATAAAAATTAACTTTCATTCCCGCGACTTACACTAATCAAAATTAGCATTCATTCCCAGAATTTGTGCATGATTCCACGTCAATTTAGCAAAAACAAATTGTTATACAATTTTAGTTTCTTTTTTCAGTAATATTAACATTCGTTCCCACATTTTACACAAATAAAAGATAACACAAATTCCCACAATTTACACCAATAAAAATTAACTTTTATTCCCGCAACTTACACTAATCAAAATTAACATTCATTCCCACAAATTGCGCATAATTCCACGAAAGTTCAGCGAGAACAAATTGTTATACACTTTTAGTTACTCTTTTCAGTAATATTATTATTCATTCCCACAATTTACACTAATAAAGATAACACTCATTCCCACAATGTACACTAATAAAAATTAGCTTTTATTCCCGCAACTTAAACTAATCAAAATTAACATTCATTCCCACAAGTTGCGCATGATTGCACGTCAATTCAGCAGAAACAAATTGTTATCCATTTTTAGTTACTTTGTTCAGTAATATTAGCATTTATTCCCACAATTTACACTAATAAAGATAACACTCATTCCCACAATGTACACTATAAAAAATTAACTTTTATTCCCGCCACTTACACTATTCAAAATTAAGATTTATTACCACAATTTGCGCATGATTCCACGAAAGTTCAGCGAGAACAAATTGTCATACACTTTTAGTTACTTTTTTCGGTAATATTAACATTCATTCAACTCAGCGAAAACAAATTGCTATCCATTTTTGGTTACTTTGTTCAGTAAAATTAATATTCATTCCCACAATTTACACCAATAAAAACTAACTTTTTTCCCGCAACATACACTAATCAAAATTAGGAATCATTCCCAGAATTTGCGCATAATTCCATGTCAATTCAGTAAGGACAAATTGTTATACACTTTTAGTTACTTTTTTCAGTAATATTAACATTCATTCCCACAATTGACACTAATAAAAGATAACACTCATTCCCACAATTTACACCCAAAATAATTAACTTTTTTCCCGCAACATATACTAATCAAAAATAGGATTCATTCCCACAATTTGGGCATGATTCCATGTCAATTCAGGAAGGACAAATTGTTATACACTTTTAGTTACTTTTTTCAGTAATATTTACATTCATTCCCACAATTTACACTAATAAACGATAACAGTCATTTCGACAATTTGCACCAGTAAAAATTAACTTTTATTCCCGCAACTTACACTAATCAACGATTATATTCACTCCCACAATTTGCGCATGCCTCCACGTCAATTCAGGGGAAACAATTTGTTATACACTTTTAGTTACCTTTTTCAGTAACATTAACATTCATTCCCACAATTTACACTAAATAAAGATAACACTCATTCCCACAATTTACGCCAATGAAAATTAACTTTTATTCCCGGAACTTACACTAATCAAAAATAATATTCTTCCCTCAATTTGCGCATGATTCCACGTCAATTCAGCGAAAACAAATTGTTAGAAATTTTCAGTTACTTTCTTCAGTAATATTAACATTCATTCCCACAATTTACACTAATAGAAAACAACACTCATTCCAACAATTTACACAAGTAAATATTAACTTTTAGTCCCGCAACTTACACTAATGAAAATCATAAATCATTCCCACAATTTGCGCATGATTCCAGGAAAATTCAGCGAGAGCAAATTGTTATAGACTTTTAGTCACTTTTTTCAGTAATATTAACATTCATTCCCACAATTTACACTAATAAAACTACCTTTATTCCCGCAACTTACACTAATCAAAATTAACATTCAATCCCACAATTTGCGCATGATTCTACGAAGATTCAGCAAGAGCAAATCGTTATACACTTTTAGTTACTGTTTCTCAGTAATATTAACATTCATTCCCACATATGACACTAATAAAAGATAACACAAATTCCCACACTTTACACCAATAAAAATTAACTTTCATTCCCGCGACTTACACTAATCAAAATTAGCATTCATTCCCAGAATTTGTGCATGATTCCACGTCAATTTAGCAAAAACAAATTGTTATACAATTTTAGTTTCTTTTTTCAGTAATATTAACATTCGTTCCCACATTTTACACTAATAAAAGATAACACAAATTCCCACAATTTACACCAATAAAAATTAACTTTTATTCCCGCAACTTACACTAATCAAAATTAACATTCATTCCCACAAATTGCGCATAATTCCACGAAAGTTCAGCGAGAACAAATTGTTATACACTTTTAGTTACTCTTTTCAGTAATATTATTATTCATTCCCACAATTTACACTAATAAAGATAACACTCATTCCCACAATGTACACTAATAAAAATTAACTTTTATTCCCGCAACTTAAACTAATCAAAATTAATATTCAATCCCACAAGTTGCGCATGATTGCACGTCAATTCAGCAGAAACAAATTGTTATCCATTTTTAGTTACTTTGTTCAGTAATATTAGCATTTATTCCCACAATTTACACTAATAAAAGATAACAATCATTCCCACAATTTACCCCAACAAAGTTAACTTTTATTCCCGCCTTTACACTATTGAAAATTAAGATTTATTACCACAATTTGCGCATGATTCCACGAAAGTTCAGCGAGAACAAATTGTCATACACTTTTAGTTACTTTTTTCGGTAATATTAACATTCATTCAACTCAGCGAAAACAAATTGCTATCCATTTTTGGTTACTTTGTTCAGTAAAATTAATATTCATTCCCACAATTTACACCAATAAAAACTAACTTTTTTCCCGCAACATACACTAATCAAAATTAGGAATCATTCCCAGAATTTGCGCATAATTCCATGTCAATTCAGTAAGGACAAATTGTTATACACTTTTAGTTACTTTTTTCAGTAATATTAACATTCATTCCCACAATTGACACTAATAAAAGATAACACTCATTCCCACAATTTACACCCAAAATAATTAACTTTTTTCCCGCAACATATACTAATCAAAAATAGGATTCATTCCCACAATTTGGGCATGATTCCATGTCAATTCAGGAAGGACAAATTGTTATACACTTTTAGTTACCTTTTTCAGTAACATTAACATTCATTCCCACAATTTACACTAAATAAAGATAACACTCATTCCCACAATTTACGCCAATGAAAATTAACTTTTATTCCCGCAACTTACACTAATCAAAAATAATATTCTTCCCACAATTTGCGCATGATTCCACGTCAATTCAGCGAAAACAAATTGTTAGACATTTTCAGTTACTTTCTTCAGTAATATTAACATTCATTCCCACAATTTACACTAATAGAAAACAACGCTCATTCCAACAATTTACACAAGTAAATATTAACTTTTAGTCCCGCAACTTACACTAATGAAAATCATAAATCATTCCCACAATTTGCGCATGGTTCCAGGAAAATTCAGCGAGAGCAAATTGTTATAGACTTTTAGTTACTTTTTTCAGTAATATTAACATTCATTCCCACAATTTACACTAATAGAAAACAACACCCATTCCCGCAATTTACACCAGTAAATATTAACTTTTAGTCCCGCAACCTGCACTAATGAAAATCATAATTCATTCCCACAATTTGCGCATGATTCCACGAAAATTCGGCGAGAACAAGTTGTTATACACATTTAGTTACTTTTCACAGTTATATTAACATTCATTCCCACAATTTACACCAATAAAACTAACTTTTTTCCAGCAACATACACTAATCAAAATTAGGATTCATTCCCAGAATTTGCGCATGATTCCATGTCAATTCAGCAAGGACAAATTGTTATACACTTTTAGTTACTTTTTTCAGTAATATTAACATTCATTCCCACATTTTACACTAATGAAAGATAACACAAATTCCCACACTTTACACCAATAAAAATTAACTTTCATTCCCGCGACTTACACTAATCAAAATTAGCATTCATTCCCAGAATTTGTGCATGATTCCACGTCAATTCAGCAAAAACAAATTGTTATACAATTTTAGTTTCTTTTTTCAGAAATATTAACATTCGTTCCCACATTTTACACTAATAAAAGATAACACAAATTCCCACAATTTACACCAATAAAAATTAACTTTTATTCCCGCAACATACACTAATCAAAAGCAACATTCTTTCCCACAATTTACGCATGATTCTACGAATGTTCAGCGAGAACAAATTCTTATACACTTTTAGTTTCCTTTTTTAGTAATTTTATCATTCATTCCCACAATTTACACTAATAAAAGATAACACTCATTCCCACAATTTACACCATTAAAAATTAACTTTTATTCCCGCAACTTACACTAATCAAAATTAACATTCATTCCCACAAGTTGCGCATGATTGCACGTCAATTCAGCAGAAACAAATTGTTATCCATTTTTAGTTACTTTGTTCAGTAATATTAGCATTTATTCCCACAATTTACACTAATAAAGATAACACTCATTCCCACAATGTACACTATTAAAAACTAACTTTTTTCCCGCAACATACACTAATCAAAATTAGGAATCATTCCCAGAATTTGCGCATAATTCCATGTCAATTCAGTAAGGACAAATTGTTATACACCTTTAGTTACTTTTTTCAGTAATATTAACATTCATTCCCACAATTTACACTAATAAACGATAACAGTCACTTCGACAATTTGCACCAGTAAAAATTAACTTTTATTCCCGCAACTTACACTAATCAACGATTATATTCACTCCCACAATTTGCGCATGCCTCCACGTCAATTCAGGGGAAACAACTTGTTATACACTTTTAGTTACCTTTTTCAGTAACATTAACATTCATTCCCACAATTTACACTAAATAAAGATAACACTCATTCCCACAATTTACGCCAATGAAAATTAACTTTTATTCCCGCAACTTACACTAATCAAAAATAATATTCTTCCTTCAATTTGCGCATGATTCCACGTCAATTCAGCGAAAACAAATTGTTAGAAATTTTCAGTTACTTTCTTCAGTAATATTAACATTCATTCCCACAATTTACACTAATAGAAAACAACACTCGTTCCAACAATTTACACAAGTAAATATTAACTTTTAGTCCCGCAACTTACACTAATGAAAATCATAAATCATTCCCACAATTTGCGCATGATTCCAGGAAAATTCAGCGAGAGCAAATTGTTATAGACTTTTAGTCACTTTTTTCAGTAATATTAACATTCATTCCCACAATTTACACTAATAGAAAACAACACCCATTCCCGCAATTTACACCAGTAAATATTAACTTTTAGTCCCGCAACCTGCACTAATGAAAATCATAATTCATTCCCACAATTTGCGCATGATTCCACGAAAATTCAGCGAGAACAAATTGTTATACACTTTTAGTTACTTTTCACAGTTATATTAACATTCATTCCCAGAATTTACACCAATAAAACTACCTTTATTCCCGCAACTTACACTAATCAAAATTAACATTCAATCCCACAATTTGCGCATGATTCTACGAAAGTTCAGCAAGAGCAAATCGTTATACACTTTTAGTTACTGTTTCTCAGTAATATTAACATTCATTCCCACATATGACACTAATAAAAGATAACACAAATTCCCACACTTTACACCAATAAAAATTAACTTTCATTTCCGCGACTTACACTAATCAAAATTAGCATTCATTCCCAGAATTTGTGCATGATTCCACGTCCATTTAGCAAAAACAAATTGCTATACAATTTTAGTTTCTTTTTTCAGTAATATTAACATTCGTTCCCACATTTTACACTAATAAAAGATAACACAAATTCCCACAATTTACACCAATAAAAATTAACTTTTATTCCCGCAACTTACACTAATCAAAATTAACATTCATTCCCACAAATTGCGCATAATTCCACGAAAGTTCAGCGAGAACAAATTGTTATACACTTTTAGTTACTCTTTTCAGTAATATTATTATTCATTCCCACAATTTACACTAATAAAGATAACACTCATTCCCACAATGTACACTAATAAAAATTAACTTTTATTCCCGCAACTTAAACTAATCAAAATTAACATTCATTCCCACAAGTTGCGCATGATTGCAGGTCAATTCAGCAGAAACAAATTGTTATCCATTTTTAGTTACTTTGTTCAGTAATATTAGCATTTATTCCCACAATTTACACTAATAAAGATAACACTCATTCCCACAATGTACACTAATAAAAATTAACTTTTATTCCCGCCACTTACACTATTCAAAATTAAGATTTATTACCACAATTTGCGCATGATTCCACGAAAGTTCAGCGAGAACAAATTTTCATACACTTTTAGTTACTTTTTTCGGTAATATTAACATTCATTCAACTCAGCGAAAACAAATTGCTATCCATTTTTGGTTACTTTGTTCAGTAAAATTAATATTCATTCCCACAATTTACACCAATAAAAACTAACTTTTTTCCCGCAACATACACTAATCAAAATTAGGAATCATTCCCAGAATTTGCGCATAATTCCATGTCAATTCAGTAAGGACAAATTGTTATACACTTTTAGTTACTTTTTTCAGAAATATTAACATTCATTCCCACAATTGACACTAATAAAAGATAACACTCATTCCCACAATTTACACCCAAAATAATTAACTTTTATTCCCGCAACTTACACTAATCAAAATTAACATTCATTCCCACAATTTGCGCATGATTCTACGAATGTTCAGCCAGAACAAATTGTTATACATTTTTAGTTACTTTTTTCAGTAATATTATTATTCATTCCCACAATTTACACTAATAAAGATAACACTCATTCCCACAATGTACACTAATAAAAATTAACTTTTATTCCCGCAACTTAAACTAATCAAAATTAACATTCATTCCCACAAGTTGCGCATGATTGCACGTCAATTCAGCAGAAACAAATTGTTATCCATTTTTAGTTACTTTGTTCAGTAATATTAGCATTTATTCCCACAATTTACACTAATAAAGATAACACTCATTCCCACAATGTACACTAATAAAAATTAACTTTTATTCCCGCCACTTACACTATTCAAAATTATAATTTATTACCACAATTTGCGCATGATTCCACGAAAGTTCAGCGAGAACAAATTTTCATACACTTTTAGTTACTTTTTTCGGTAATATTAACATTCATTCAACTCAGCGAAAACAAATTGCTATCCATTTTTGGTTACTTTGTTCAGTAAAATTAATATTCATTCCCACAATTTACACCAATAAAAACTAACTTTTTTCCCGCAACATACACTAATCAAAATTAGGAATCATTCCCAGAATTTGCGCATAATTCCATGTCAATTCAGTAAGGACAAATTGTTATACACTTTTAGTTACTTTTTTCAGAAATATTAACATTCATTCCCACAATTGACACTAATAAAAGATAACACTCATTCCCACAATTTACACCCAAAATAATTAACTTTTATTCCCGCAACTTACACTAATCAAAATTAACATTCATTCCCACAATTTGCGCATGATTCTACGAATGTTCAGCGAGAACAAATTGTTATACATTTTTAGTTACTTTTTTCAGTTATATTAACATTCATTCTCATAATTTACACTAATAAAGATAACACTCATTCCCACAATGTACACTAATAAAAATTAACTTTTATTCCCGCAACTTAAACTAATCAAAATTAACATTCATTCCCACAAGTTGCGCATGATCGCACGTCAATTCAGCAGAAACAAATTGTTATCCATTTTTAGCTACTTTGTTCAGTAATATTAGCATTTATTCCCACAATTTACACTAATAAAAGATAACAATCATTCCCACAATTTACACCAACAAAGTTAACTTTTATTCCCGCCACTTACACTATTGAAAATTAAGATTTATTACCACAATTTGCGCATGATTCCACGAAAGTTCAGCGAGAACAAATTGTCATACACTTTTAGTTACTTTTTTCGGTAATATTAACATTCATTCAACTCAGCGAAAACAAATTGCTATCCATTTTTGGTTACTTTGTTCAGTAAAATTAATATTCATTCCCACAATTTACACCAATAAAAACTAATTTTTTTCAGGCAACATACACTAATCAAAATTAGGAATCATTCCCAGAATTTGCGCATAATTCCATGTCAATTCAGTAAGGACAAATTGTTATACACTTTTAGTTACTTTTTTCAGTAATATTAACATTCATTCCCACAATTTACACTAATAAACGATAACAGTCATTTCGACAATTTGCACCAGTAAAAATTAACTTTTATTCCGCAACTTACACTAATCAACGATTATATTCACTCCCACAATTTGCGCATGCCTCCACGTCAATTCAGGGGAAACAATTTGTTATACACTTTTAGTTACCTTTTTCAGTAACATTAACATTCATTCCCACAATTTACACTAAATAAAGATAACACTCATTCCCACAATTTACGCCAATGAAAATTAACTTTTATTCCCGCAACTTACACTAATCAAAAATAATATTCTTCCCTCAATTTGCGCATGATTCCACGTCAATTCAGCGAAAACAAATTGTTAGAAATTTTCAGTTACTTTCTTCAGTAATATTAACATTCATTCCCACAATTTACACTAATAGAAAACAACACTCATTCCAACAATTTACACAAGTAAATATTAACTTTTAGTCCCGCAACTTACACTAATGAAAATCATAAATCATTCCCACAATTTGCGCATGATTCCAGGAAAATTCAGCGAGAGCAAATTGTTATAGACTTTTAGTTACTTTTTTCAGTAATATTAACATTCATTCCCACAATTTACACTAATAGAAAACAACACCCATTCCCGCAATTTACACCAGTAAATATTAACTTTTAGTCCCGCAACCTGCACTAATGAAAATCATAATTCATTCCCACAATTTGCGCATGATTCCACGAAAATTCAGCGAGAACAAATTGTTATACACTTTTAGTTACTTTTCACAGTTATATTAACATTCATTCCCACAATTTACACCAATAAAACTAACTTTTTTCCAGCAACATACACTAATCAAAATTAGGATTCATTCCCAGAATTTGCGCATGATTCCATGTCAATTCAGCAAGGACAAATTGTTATACACTTTTAGTTACTTTTTTCAGTAATATTTACATTCATTCCCACATTTTACTCTAATGAAAGATAACACAAATTCCCACAATTTCCGCCAATAAAAATTAACTTTTATTCCCGCAACTTACACTAATCAAAATTAGCATCCATTCCCACAAGTTGCGCATGATGCCATGTCAATTCAGCAAAGACAAATTGTTATACACTTTTAGTTACTTTTTTCAGTAATATTAACATTTATTCCCGCAATTTACACTAAAATAAGAGAACACTCATTCCCACAATTTTCACCAATAAACATTAACCTTTATTCCCGCAACTTACACTAATCAAAATTAACATTCATTCCAACAATTTCCGCATGATTCTACGAATGTTCAGCGAGAACAAATTGTTATACATTTTTAGTTACTTTTTTCAGTTATATTAACAATCATTCTCATAATTTACATTAATAAAGATAACACTCATTCCCACAATGTACACTAATAAAAATTAACTTTATTCCCGCAACTTAAACTAATCAAAATTAACATTCATTCCCACAAGTTGCGCATGATTCCAAGTCAATTCGGCGAAAACAAATTGTTATCCATTTTTAGTTACTTTGTTCAGTAAAATTAACATTCATTCCCACAATTTGCGCATGATTCCACGAAAGTTCAGCGAGAACAAATTGTTATACACTTTTAGTTATTGTTTTTCAGTAATATTAACATTCATTCCCACAATTGAAAGTAATAAAAGATAACACCCATTCCTACAATTTATACCAATACAAATTAACTTTTATTCCCACCACTTACACTAATAAAAATTAGCATTCAGTCCCAGAATTTGTGCATGATTCCACGTCAATTCAGCAAAAACAAATTGTTATACAATTTTAGTTTCTTTTTTCAGTAATATTAACATTCGTTCCCACATTTTACACTAATAAAAGATAACACAAATTCCCATAATTTACACCAATAAAAAATAACTTTTATTCCCGCAACTTACACTAATCAAAATTAACATTCATTCCCACAAATTGCGCATAATTCCACGAATGTTCAGCGAGAACAAATTCTTATACACTTTTAGTTTCCTTTTTTGGTAATGTTATCATTCATTCCCACAATTTACACTAATAAAAGATAACACTCATTCCCACAATTTACACCATTAAAAATTAACTTTTATTCCCGCAACTTACACTAATCAAAATTAACATTCATTCCCACAATTTGCGCATGATTCTACGAATGTTCAGCGAGAACAAATTGTTATACATTTTTAGTTACTTTTTTCAGTTATATTAACATTCATTCTCATAATTTACACTAATAAAGATAACACTCATTCCCACAATGTACACTAATAAAAATTAACTTTTATTCCCGCAACTTAAACTAATCAAAATTAACATTCATTCCCACAAGTTGCGCATGATTGCACGTCAATTCAGCAGAAACAAATTGTTATCCATTTTTAGTTTCCTTTTTTGGTAATGTTATCATTCATTCCCACAATTTACACTAATAAAAGATAACACTCATTCCCACAATTTACACCATTAAAAATTAACTTTTATTCCCGCAACTTACACTAATCAAAATTAACATTCATTCCCACAATTTGCGCATGATTCTACGAATGTTCAGCGAGAACAAATTGTTATACATTTTTAGTTACTTTTTTCAGTTATATTAACATTCATTCTCATAATTTACACTAATAAAGATAACACTCATTCCCACAATGTACACTAATAAAAATTAACTTTAATTCCCGCAAATTAAACTAATCAAAATTAACATTCATTCCCACAAGTTGCGCATGATTGCACGTCAATTCAGCAGAAACAAATTGTTATCCATTTTTAGTTACTTTGTTCAGTAATATTAGCATTTATTCCCACAATTTACACTAATAAAAGATAACAATCATTCCCACAATTTACACCAACAAAGTTAACTTTTATTCCCGCCACTTGCACTATTCAAAATTAAGATTTATTACAACAATTTGCGCATGATTCCACGAAAGTTTAGCGAGAACAAATTGTCATACACTTTTAGTTACTTTTTTCGGTAATATTAACATTCATTCAACTCAGCGAAAACAAATTGCTATCCATTTTTGGTTACTTTGTTCAGTAAAATTAATATTCATTCCCACAATTTACACCAATAAAAACTAACTTTTTTCCCGCAACATACACTAATCAAAATTAGGAATCATTCCCAGAATTTGCGCATAATTCCATGTCAATTCAGTAAGGACAAATTGTTATACACTTTTAGTTACTTTTTTCAGTAACATTAACATTCATTCCCACAATTTACACTAAATAAAGATAACACTCATTCCCACAATTTACGCCAATGAAAATTAACTTTTATTCCCCCAACTTACACTAATCAAAAATAATATTCTTCCCTCAATTTGCGCATGATTCCACGTCAATTCAGCGAAAACAAATTGTTAGAAATTTTCAGTTACTTTCTTCAGTAATATTAACATTCATTCCCAAAATTTACACTAATAGAAAACAACACTCATTCCAACAATTTACACAAGTAAATATTAACTTTTATTCCCGCAACTTACACTAATCAAAAATAATATTCTTCCCACAATTTGCGCATGATTCCACGTCAATTCAGCGAAAACAAATTGTTAGACATTTTCAGTTATTTTGTTCAGTAATATTAACATTCATTCCCACAATTTCCACTAATAGAAAACAACACTCCTTCCCACAATTTACACCAGTAAATATTAACTTTTAGTCCCGCAACCTGCACTAATGAAAATCATAATTCATTCCCACAATTTGCGCGTGATTCCACGAGAATTCAGCGAGAACAAATTGTTATACACTTTTAGTCACTTTTCACAGTTATATTAACATTCATTCCCACAATTTACACCAATAAAAATTAACTTTCATTCCCGCAACTTACACTAATCAAAATTAGCATTCATTCCCACAAGTTGCGCATGATTCCACGAAAATTCAGCGAGAACAAATTGTTATGCACTTTTAGTTACTTTTCACAGTTATATTAACATTCATTCCCACAATTTACACCAATAAAACTAACTTTTTTCCCGCAACATACACTAATCAAAATTAGGATTCATTCCCAGAATTTGTGCATGATTCCATCTAAATTCAGCAAGGACAAATTGTTATACAATTTTAGTTTCTTTTTTCAGTAATATTAACATTCGTTCCCACATTTTACACTAATAAAAGATAACACAAATTCCCACATTTTACACCAATAAAAATTAACTTTTATTCCCGCAACTTACACTAATCAAAATTAAAGTTCATTCCCACAAGTTGTACATGATTCCACGTCAATTCAGCAAAAACAAATTGTATCCATTCTTGGTTACTTTGTTCAGTAATATTAGCATTTATTCCCACAATTTACACTAATAAAAGATAACAATCATTCCCACAATTTACACCAACAAAGTTAACTTTTATTCCCACCACTTACACTATTCAAAATTAAGATTTATTACCACAATTTGCGCATGATTCCACGAAAGTTCAGCGAGAACAAATTGTTATACACTTTTAGTTACTTTTTTCGGTAATATTAACATTCATTCAACTCAGCGAAAACAAATTGTTATGCATTTTTGGTTACTTTGTTCAGTAAAACTAATATTCATCCCCACAATTTACACCAATAAAAACTAACTTTTTTCCCGCAACATACACTAATCAAAATTAGGAATTATTCCCAGAATTTGCGCATAATTCCATGTCAATTCAGCAAGGACAAATTGTTATACACTTTTAGTTACTTTTTTCATTAATATTAACATTCATTGCCACACTTGACACTAATAAAAGATAACACTCATTCCCACAATTTACACCCAAAATAATTAACTTTTTTCCCGCAACATATACTAATCAAAAATAGGATTCATTCCCACAATTTGGGCATGATTCCATGTCAATTGAGGAAGGACAAATTGTTATACACTTTTAGTTACTTTTTTCAGTAATATTAACATTCATTCCCACAATTTACACTAATTAAAGATAACACTCATTCCCACAATTTACGCCAATGAAAATTAACTTTTATTCCCGCAACTTACACTAATCAAAAATAATATTCTTCCCACAATTTGCGCATGATTCCACGTCAATTCAGCGAAAACAAATTGTTAGACATTTCAGTTACTTTTTTCAGTAAAATTAACATTCATTCCCACAATTTACACTAATAGAAAACAACACCCATTCCCGCAATTTACACCAGTAAATATTAACTTTTAGTCCCGCAACCTGCACTATTGAAAATCATAATTCATTCCCACAATTTGCGCATGATTCCACGAAAATTCAGCGAGAACAAATTGTTATACACTTTTAGTTACTTTTCACAGTTATATTAACATTCATTCCCACAATTTACACCAATAAAACTAACTTTTTTCACGCAACATACACTAATCAAATTTAGGATTCATTCCCAGAATTTGCGCATGATTCCATGTCAATTCAGCAAGGACAAATTGTTATACACTTTTAGTTACTTTTTTCAGTAATATTAACATTCATTCCTACATTTTACACTAATGAAAGATAACACAAATTCCCACAATTTCCACCAATAAAAATTAACTTTTATTCCCGCAACTTACACTAATCAAAATTAGCATCCATTCCCACAAGTTGCGCATGATGCCACGTCAATTCAGCGAAAACAAATTGTTATCCATTTTTGGTTACTTTGTTCAGTAATATTAACATTCATTCCCACAATTTACACCAATAAAAACTAACTTTTTTCTCGCAACATACACTAATCAAAATTTGGATTCATTCACAGAATTTGCGCATGATTCCATGTTAATTCAGGAAGGACAAAATGTTATACACTATTAGTTACTTTTTTCAGTAATATTAACATTCATTCCCACATTTTACACTAATAAAAGATAACACAAATTCCCACACTTTACACCAATAAAAATTAACTTTCATTCCCGCAACTTACACTAATCAAAATTAGCATTCATTCCCACAAGTTGCGCATGATTCCACGAAAATTCAGCGAGAACAAATTGTTATGCACTTTTAGTTACTTTTCACAGTTATGTTAACATTCATTCCCACAATTTACACTAATAGAAAACAACACCCATTCCCGCAATTTACACCAGTAAATATTAACTTTTAGTCCCGCAACCTGCACTATTGAAAATCATAATTCATTCCCACAATTTGCGCATGATTCCACGAAAATTCAGCGAGAACAAATTGTTATACACTTTTAGTTACTTTTCACAGTTATATTAACATTCATTCCCACAATTTACACCAATAAAACTAACTTTTTTCCCGCAACATACACTAATCAAAATTAGGATTCATTCCCAGAATTTGCGCATGATTCCATGTCAATTCAGCAAGGACAAATTGTTATACACTTTTAGTTACTTTTTTCAGTAATATTAACATTCATTCCCACATTTTACACTAATGAAAGATAACACAAATTCCCACAATTTCCACCAATAAAAATTAACTTTTATTCCCGCAACTTACACTAATCAAAATTAGCATCCATTCCCACAAGTTGCGCATGATGCCACGTCAATTCAGCGAAAACAAATTGTTATCCATTTTTGGTTACTTTGTTCAGTAATATTAACATTCATTCCCACAATTTACACCAATAAAAACTAACTTTTTTCTCGCAACATACACTAATCAAAATTTGGATTCATTCACAGAATTTGCGCATGATTCCATGTTAATTCAGGAAGGACAAAATGTTATACACTATTAGTTACTTTTTTCAATAATATTAACATTCATTCCCACATTTTACACTAATAAAAGATAACACAAATTCCCACACTTTACACCAATAAAAATTAACTTTCATTCCTGCAACTTACACTAATCAAAATTAGCATTCATTCCCACAAGTTGCGCATGATTCCACGAAAATTCAGCGAGAACAAATTGTTATGCACTTTTTGTTACTTTTCACAGTTATGTTAACATTCATTCCCACAATTTACACCAATAAAACTAACTTTTTTCCCGCAACATACACTAATCAAAATTAGGATTCATTCCCAGAATCTGTGCATGATTCCATCTCAATTCAGCAAGGACAAATTGTTATACAATTTTAGTTTCTTTTTTCAGTAATATTAACATTCGTTCCCACATTTTACACTAATAAAAGATAACACAAATTCCCACAATTTACACCAATAAAAACTAACTTTTATTCCCGCAACATACACTAATCAAAAATAGGAATCATTCCCAGAGTTTGCGCATGATTCCATGTCAACTCAGCAAGGACAAATTGTTATACACTTTTAGTTACTTTTTTCAGTAATATTAACATTTATTCCCGCAATTTACACTAAAATAAGAGAACACTCATTCCCACAATTTTCACCAATAAACATTAACTTTTATTCCCGCAACTTACACTAATCAAAATGAACATTCATTCCCACAATTTGCGCATGATTCCACAAAAACTCAGCGAGAACAAATTGTTATACACTTTTAGTTACTTTTTTCAGTAATATTAACATTTAATCCCACAATTTACACTAAAATAAGATAACACTCATTCCCACAACTTTCACCAATAAACATTAACTTTTATTCCCGCAACTTACACTAATCAAAATTAACATTCAATCCCACAATTTGCGCATGATTCTACTAAAGTTCAGCGAGAACAAATCGTTATACACTTTTAGTTACTGTTTTTCAGTAATATTAACATGCATTCCCACATATGACACTAATAAAAGATAACACTCATTCCCACAATTTACACCCAAAAATATTAACTTTTATTCTCGTAACTTAAACTAATCAAAATTAGCATTCATTTCCACAACTTGCGCATGATTCCACGAAAGTTCAGCGAGAACAATTTGTTATACACTTTTAGTTACTGTTTTTCAGTAATATTAACATTCATTCCCACAATTGAAACTAATAAAAGATAACACCCATTCCTACAATTTATACCAATACAAAATACCTTTTATTCCCGCCACTTACACTAATCAAAATTAACATTCATTCCCACAAACTGCGCATGATTCCACAAAAACTTAGCGAGAACAAATTGTTATACATTTTTAGTTACTTTGTTCAGTAATATTAGCATTCATTCCCAAAATTTTAACTAATAAAAGATAAGACTCGTTCCCACAATTTATACCAATAAAAATTAACTTTTATTCCCGCAACTTACACTTATCAAAATTAACATTCATTCCCACAAACTGCGCATGATTCCACAAAAACTTAGCGAGGACAAATTGTTATACAATTTTAGTTTCTTTTTTCAGTAATATTAACATTCGTTCCCACATTTTACACTAATAAAAGATAACACAAATTCCCACAATTTACACCAATAAAAACTAACTTTTTTCCCGCAACATACACTAATCAAAAATAGGAATCATTCCCAGAGTTTGCGCATGATTCCATGTCAATTCAGCAAGGACAAATTGTTATACACTTTTAGTTACTTTTTTCAGTAATATTAACATTTATTCCCGCAATTTACACTAAAATAAGAGACACCACATCATTACCACCACAATTAATATTATTCAAATAAAACATCATTAAATTTTTATTCCCACATCAATTACACTAATCAAATGAACATTCATTCCACATTTGCACAAATGAAACATTCCACAATCACAAAAAATTAACTTTATTCCGAATTAACTAATCAAATAACATTCATTCCACAATTTGCGCATGATTCACAACTCAGCGAGAACAAATTGTTATACACTTTTAGTTACTTTTTTCAGTAATATTAACATTTACATAAATAACATCTTCCACAATTTACACTAAATAATTAAATAAACAATCATATCACCACAATGCATGATTCATCAATCACAAACAAAGTTATACTTTTTTCTTTTTCAGAAATAACACTTTACACTAAAATCAAAAAATTAACATTCAATCCATCAATTTCCCACAATTGCCATATTCACGAAAGTTCAGCGAGAACAAATGTTATACATTTTAGTTACTGTTTTCAGTAATATTAACATGCATTCCCACATATGACACTAATAAAAGATAACACTCATTCCCACAATTTACACCCAAAAAAATTAACTTTTATTCTCGTAATTTAAACTAATCAAATATAGCATTCATTTCCACAATTTGCGCATGATTCCACGCAGGTTCAGCGAGAACAAATTGTTATACACTTTTAGTTACTGTTTTTCAGTAATATTAGCATTTATTCCCACAATTTTCACTAAAGTAAGATAACATTCATTCCCACAATTTACACCAATAAAAACTAACTTTTTTCCCGCAACATACACTAATCAAAAATAGGATTCATTCCCAGAATTTGTGCATGATTCCATGTCAATTCAGCAAGGACAAATTGTTATACAATTTTAGTTTCTTTTTTCAGTAATATTAACATTCGTTCCCACATTTTACACTAATAAAAGATAACACAAATTCCCACAATTTACACCAATAAAAATTAACTTTTATTGCCGCAACTTACACTAATCAAAATTAACATTCATTCCCACAAATTGCGCATAATTCCACGAAAGTTCAGCGAGAACAAATTGTTCTACACTTTTAGTTA